>CAIGRB010009938.1:0-13360 GCA_903798255.1 Fraxinus quadrangulata
ATCTGTTTTCAAGTTTGAAGCAGAAGAAAAATGATACAGTTTTTATCTATGTTGGAGTAAACAGATAAAAGAAGGTGATTTGTTTTTGAAATTTTAATTGAGAATGTTTGGATTCTTTATAGCTTGAGAAAGATATTATTGTCTTTTAAACAATATCATATTTTTGTAATTTTATAGCATTTTAAGGGTAATTTTGTCTTTAACACAAATTTAGGTCATTGTGGTGAATGACAAATTTTTTTGGTCAAAGTGAAAAATGGCAAGTTTAACTTGCCCAAACTAAAAAGTACCCCATATACATATGTGAACTTAGAGAGATTTTAGTAATTTCATGTTGCCCCATGGGTTATAGCACAGTGATTAGGGCTATTGATTTTCTTGGGCACCAATTATGAATTAGCTCGTTAAAATTATAATTCATTTTTTTTATTTTTCCTATCAATCACGCATTTTCTAATAAAATAATATTATACACAAGTTCAAAATAATTTATTTTCTTTTAAGCACGCATTCTTAAAAAAGAACATTAATCCAAAATTATAATCTCAAATAATGACAAATAATGAGAGTCAAACAAGGTCTTTGAAACTCAATCTTTAAAATTTATTTGTTTAAATTTATCTTTATCTGTTATAAAATATAGAGCAAAACTGAAAAAAAATAAAGAAATTAATAAACTTGTGTATGTCTTTTATTGAAAATCAATGTTCTTATGTTTACAATTACAATTAAGGTTTTAGTGGTACGTGATCATTCACGAACACTACTTTATTTGCAATGCTCTCTTGAATGACTATTTATACAATAACTAACTCATTAAAAACCTTGTCAGACAAAAATTTAAAGGAACAAAATACCAAATAAAGGGAGTACAAATAATTTAGAGTAACAAAATATTGACTCGTTAAAACCTTGTCAAGAAAAGGAAAAAAAAACTTCCCTTGATTTCAATTAATGAAATTTTTTTCTGAATAAATAATTTTACACATGAATTTTAAACTTTTTTACTTTTTAACTACACATTCTTTAGAAAAATCTATTTTTTTAAAAAAATATACATCCAACAAATTTGAAATAATAAAGATGAAACACATAAAATATGTAGTCGTGTTTAGGATGTAACCAAGGGGATTGTTTTGAGTACAAAACTTCGTAACTAACACAAAGGTTTCACGCTTACTTGTTATTGACTTAGATCTTGTCACATACAAGGCTAAAGGTGACATGCTTAGTTGTCTATTAAATTTGATTATATTATATGCAAAGTTTCTTGTTATTCATTTCATTGAAGAAAAAGAATGGAAAGAAACTCTAAACATTTAGAGTAAGTTAGGTACACCATATTGTATTAAGATGGATAGGTGTCGAACAACGAAAGTGTATGAATGGTGACGAGTGATACAATGATAAGTAGTAGAATATATAGTGTTTTAACGGTGACCGTGTCATGCAATGTTGATATAGATTAATCCTAATTGTTTATTCAAACTGATACTAAAATTGAACAATGGATGATTATTTTAACTAGTGTATATGAAGCAATGGATGAATGTTGAGCAAATTCAAGTCAAACTGAATCCGTGATTTATAGTGTTAGAACTCACAATTTCAACTTCTCTTATGAGTTCAGCAAATTGTGACCAACTCATCTCTCGACTATGTCTTGATTGACTGATGCTCATTATACAAGTGATGGGAGGAAGATTCATGCTCATTCTCATGAGGAGATGGGGATATTTCATCTTTCATGCTGTGAAACGACCTATCTTTCTAGCCACCGATCTCCTTCTTATCATACATGGCTCAAAATGTTCTACTGTCCATTAATGTAGGTGCAGTGGTAGCACACATATCAGTAGGCATCATTTTTACGGCTTGACTTGTAAGATGATCCCTTTTTTAACAATTCAAATGCTTTCCCGTACAATCCATCCATAAATTTCACCAGTATCAACTTGCGTATTTTTACACAATCAGTATAGGTAAATCACATATGATAGTTGATGGAAGCTAGTGACTTGTACTAACAAGATGTTGGAAATATTTAAGAGGAGAAAAATGAGATGGTAACTTGAACAAGATGAAATGAATAATGGAGCTTGAACACGTATATGATACACAATCCTAAAAACGATATTTGCCTCATTTAGTATGCTTTTATAATTTTCAACAAATAGTTTAGAGGATTGACAATTTTTCAAAAAGGAAGCAAAAAAGCAGATGATTATTTCTAGTTGAACTTGTTGAAAACTAGAAGAATGTTTGAATATGTATATAGAATAGGGAAAATTCAAGTGTAGAATGTATGATGATTTCTAATGGTGTTTTCTTATATTTGGACTAGGGAATCTATCACTTATTCATAGATTTATAATATTTTACCACGAAAAAGCTCCAAACACTCGTGAAAAGTTGAGGACTTTCTACCAAAAGGAAAAAAAAATTCAAATAGAAAATCAATCCAACAGCTAAACTTTTGAACCATTCTTAATCATGGCTATATTCATGTGTGCTCATAATACGGGGAAAATTGTTTATTTTCTGTAGAGAAGGTCATGCTTACACATGGCCATTTAGATTGTGCTTATGCATGGTTAAACAGAAACCATCCAACAATGCATTTCAATTTCATCATTAATTCATTTACATTTCAACTCAAAAAGGGCCCAAATTTTGAACAAACAATTATATAACAATCTCCCACTTGTTCAAATTTTTCATATATTCATACCTGCTAACACTAATGTATAAAAAATAGATATCTTTCGAGTTGAATCAAATCATAATGTAAATCTCAAATTATTAACGAAATTTCAGGTAGCATGATAAATTTAAACCAGTCATTTCTTATGACAATACCGCTGAAATCATACACACAAGTGTTATATTTTAACAAATTTCTTAAATTCATTTAGTGCAATTATAACCTTACACTTATCCTATTCGTTGAATTTTTAAGAGAGAAACTTTAACTTTCTATTGAGACGGCATCACCTCGAAGTTCACATAAATGAAGTTCTTCCAGGATCATTGTTACTTTTAGAAATACTTGTATTTCATACTGAACTTCATTAAGAGTTTTATTAACTCATCACTCCAATCGTAACAACCAATACTATTTATCAAGGATATTGTTTTATAATAGGCTAATAGTGCTGAAACTTATCCACTTATCGAATGACTTGTTATCACCCTTTGAACCTAGATATACTTATTTGTTATAGTTAGGTAGGGTTACCATCATTGGTGAACTTTTAATCAAGGAGTTTCAATCCCATCTTTCTTGATATCAATTTTACTAATTCTCTTGTAAGAGGTTTAGTCAACGGATCATCTAAGTTCTCAGTAGACTTAACATATGTGAGAGAAATTACTCCATACTTGACTAATTTTCTCACATACCCATGTCTTAGACTCATACGTCTAAACTTTCCATTATATACTTCAATATATGCTCGTGCTAAGGTGGCTTGACTATCGCATAAGATAGGTATCGAAAAAATAATCTTTGCACTCAAAGGAATTTCATAAAAAAGATCATTTAGCTTCTCGGCCTCTTTTCCTTTTTCGGCTAATGCTACAAACTCGAACTTCATTGTTGAGTGTGAAATGCATATTTGTTTATTAGACTTCCAAGAAACTGTACCACCTCCAAGAGTAAACACCCAACCAAAGTAAACTTGTTTTCTTTTGCACTCGATATCCAACTAGCGTTGGTATATCCTTCAAGAATAGTAGGGAACTTTGTATATTGTAGTCCGAAATTTTTAGTTTTCGTTGAGTGACCAAGAACCCTTCCTATGGCCTTCCAATGTTCCAAACTTTGATTACTAGTAAACATATTTAGTTTACTCATAGCAAATGCAATATCGGGTCTCGTACATTGTACCGCATACATAAGACCAATTACACTTGCATTTTCAGTTTGGGATATTGATCTTCCATCATTCTTTACTAACCTGATACTTGAATCCAATGAGGTATTTGCCTCTTTAATGTTCAAATATTAAAATTTATTCATCACATTCTCAACATAACATGATTGTTTTAATGAATAACCCCCACTATAATTTTTAACTTTGATACCAAGGATAGTTTCTACTTGTCTAAGATATTTCATTTTGAAAATGGAAGATAAAAACATCTTCGTTTCTTTAATATCTTCTATGTCATTACTAATAATTAACATATCATCCACATAAAAATATACAAATGTAATAATATTATCACATACTTTGACATACAAACATTTATCAATCGAATTATGAGTAAAACCATATAACATAATAGTAGTTTCAAAATTTTCATACCATTTTTTGTGTCTTATTTTAAACGATACAAGGACTTGATTAGTTTGCATACTTTATGTTTATTTCCCGATAGAACAAATCCTTCCGGTTGTTCCATATAGACTTCATCTTCGAAATTTTTATTTAGGAATGCTGTCTTGACATCTATTTGATGAATATGTAAATCATAAATAGATGCTAATGCAAACAAGATCACTATCGAGGTTATCCTAGCCACGGATGCATACTTATCAAAGTAATTTATTCCTTTTTTTGTTGATATCATTTAGCTACTAATCTAACTTTATAGGTATTGAGTGTTCCATCGGAATTATATTTCCTTCTAAACACCCATTTACAACCATTGAATTTAGAACCCTTTGGTAAATCAACTATTTTCCAAGTGATATTTGATATAATAGAATCAATTTCATTATTTATTGCATCTTTTTAGAATATGCAATTTCTAGAAAACATTGCTTCCTTATAGGTTTTAGGATGACATTCGACGTGAAGAACAAAAGAATTGTTCTTATAACATCATTCCTATCTCTCTCTACTAAATGGAAATAAATAAGTTGAGAATCTATTTCATCCAATCCTTGATCGTTTTCTTTTTTAATTATTTTACTTCTTCGATGTTCACTTTCAACATCTCTTGTAGATGTCTCTTTTTGTGACTCCCTAGAAATTAAAATATCTACTTTAGTTTCATTTTGAGAATTTCTTGTTACCAATATATTCTTGAAAAACTCCATATCTCTTAATTCTATTATAACATTTGATTCTAAGTTTAATAACTTATAAGCCTTGTTATTTAAAGCATGTCCAACAAAGGCACATTTAATATCTCTAAGACCTAATTTAGATCTCATAGGATTCATTTTCTTGTAATAAGCAAAACACCCACACACTATGAAATAATTAATATTTGGTTTCATTCATTTCCATGTTTCATATAGAGTAACCTTATCTTTTTTTTCAAAGGAGTCCCATTAACTATATGACATGCACTAAGTAGGATTTCACCCCATAAATTAAAAAGTAATTAGGCATATAATAACGTCATTAATCATTTCTAAGAAAGTTCTATTCTTTCTTTCAGTTAAACCGTTTTGTTCGGGTATACGAGGTGCAGAACATTGGTGTATAATGCCATTTAGTTCACAAAATACATTGAATTCGATTGAAAAATATTCTCCACCTCTATGACTTCTAAAAGTCTTTATTTTTCTTCCTAATTGATTTTCAACTTCTGCTTCATATACCTTAAATGCATTAAATGCTTCATCTTTATATTTTAAAATATAAACATAAGTATATATAGAATAATCATCAATGAATGTAAATGAAATATCTATTACCTCCTCTTGTTAGCACGTCATTCAATTCACATATATCAGTATACACAAGTTCAAGTAATTGAGATTTTCTTTCTACACTATGAAATGACTTTTTAATCATCTTTGATTTAATACATGTTTCACACTTTTCTAAGTTATCAACTCTATATTGTATCAATCCATATTTAACCATTATTTTCATAGTGCTAATTCCTATTTGTGTTAATCTACCATTCCATAAATTAAATGAATCAATAACAGAAAAAAAAAAAAAAAAAGATTTGTTTTTATTAAAATCATTCTCAAAAGTACAAAGTTTGAACATTCCTTTAGTAGAATAGTCATTTTCAACAAATACTCATTATTGGTTAGTACAAGTTTTTCTGACTCAAATATGGACTTGATTCCCAATTTCTCCAAGAGAACCCCACTTGCCAAGTTCATATTCATTTTCGGTACATGAAGGACATTGGTCAAAGTAATCTTCTTTCCCGAAATGAAAATGATCTCCACATTCCCTTTGCCAATCACTTTAGATCTTCCTTCATTTCCCATTTTGGATCTCTTAACCATCATCAATATCATGATAAATTTTTAAAAGAGACCTATCATGACACACATAGATGGTTGCGAAGGCAGCCAACCCGAAACTTTGCTTTGGATTGCATTGATTTCAATCGCCATAGTGATAATCTCGTCAACGGAATTCACTTGTCCCTCATTCTTTTGTTACTTTTTGCGCCTACAATCTCTTGCATAGTGCCCCTATTTTCCACAAACATAGCAAGGTTCTTTGAATTTGGTTTTGAAATTCCCTTGATCCTTTTTAGGACCAAAAGGTTTCTCTTTCTTTTTATACTTGTTGGAGTTATCCACATTGTCCAAGACACTGACTTTTGAAGAGCCATCATAAGAACTTTCGATCTTATCCCTTGTCCTTAATTCTTCCTCTATGCAAAAATGTTTTTGAATGTGTTCCAAAGAGAAGTTTTCGGAATTGTGAATAATCTTCTTTCTATATCATTTTCAAGTCCCAGAGAGTTTAGCAATAATTGCTCTCACATAAAAGGATTTGGGAAGTTCGATTTTCATCGCTTTTAATTTGTTGACAATAACTTGTAATTCATGTACTTGAGGCAACAAAGAAATATTATCTAACATTTTGAAATCAAAGTATTTAGATATAAGAAATGTCTTGGTACCTTCCTCCTCGGCCTTATATTTGTTTTCAAGTGCATCCTATATTTCATTTGCCGAAGTGGTGTTAATGTAGAGATCATACAAATGATCTAAAAGAACATTTAGGATATGATTGCGATATATCAATTCTCTCGGTATGTTTCGTATCTTCTTTGGTTGCATCGACAATTGATTCCAAGTTGGGATCAAGTATATATAAGATCTTTAACTCTGTTAGACGGAATTTGAGTTTGTCTTGCCATCTTGTGAAGTTTGATCCATCAAATCTATCCAAGTGCACCAAATATTGATTCATCAACTTGATGGTAGTCAATGTAGTTTCCGTCTCCATCGCAGTAAAAGACAAATATCATTTTTAGATTGATGGAAATATTTAAAAGGAGAAGAAGGTTACGGAACTTGATGGAGATGAAATGAAGAATATGGCTTGAACACGTACATGATACGCTGTCCTTAAAATAAATTTTTGTCTCATCTAGTATGCTTTTAGGATTTTTGGCAAATAGTTTAGAGAATTGACAAGCTTTTAAGAAAGAAGCACAAAAGCAAACTGATTTTTTCTAATTGAACTTGTTGAAAACTTGAAGAAGGTTTGAATATGTACATAGAACAGGGAAATTCAAGTGTAGAATGTATGCTGATTTCTAATGTTGTTTTCTCATATTTGGAATTGAAAATCTATCACCTATTTGTAGATTTCTAACATTTTACTACGAAAAGGCTCCAAACACTAGTAAAAACTTTGGAACGGCAAAATATACTATTACGAAATAATCACGCAAGTGTATGGGTTCGTTGTATAAGTAATAATCGTGATGAGAGAGTTATCGTCTCATAGGGAATAAAGCTTAATTCTAGTGTATTTGATATATGTGAATTCGTGATTGTGACAAAATATGTTTAGTTTATATCTAACTACGTCTTATAACTATGCGAGCAATGAATATTTATTTAACTTAAAAGTGATAAGTGTATTGAATTTCTAACTCCACTAATCGACTCTTGCTCTTAATTCTCAACTTGTCATAGTTAGTTCAATCCTTGCAGTTGTGACAATCGATAATTCCATTTTTATTTACTATTCTTTTCCAAGATATAATAAACATATGTTTATCACGACACGATCATATTCCTAGTCCACATTCATATGACAAATATGCACTAAAGTTTAGGATTATGACATACGATCACACATTTCAATAATATTATTCATAATATTTATTATTCATGTGTTCTATAAACAGTGTTCTAATATCGTGAGTTTTTCAACACTACAAATAAGCAACTTATTACCCTAATGGTGCGCAAGCATTAAAACAATATGAATAAGCATGTTTATGGAATTACAACGCGAGAATTAAACTAAAAATAACAAGTTTTGAATTAAAAACTAGAATCAAAGAGTTTCATCATCCATCCAATACAATTAAACTTACCCTAACATATTAATATACGAACTACACAGAAAATAAAAGGAAGTCATCACTCGAATCATATAAATATGAAGAAAATATGGAAGTCTTTGCTTCTAGCTTTCAAAATCGGATCCAAATGGTGAATTCCTTCTTCTTC
This sequence comes from Fraxinus quadrangulata, assembly GCA_903798255.1. Lineage (NCBI taxonomy): Eukaryota > Viridiplantae > Streptophyta > Magnoliopsida > Lamiales > Oleaceae > Fraxinus > Fraxinus quadrangulata. The sequence goes on from CAIGRB010009938.1 coordinate 8,405, forward strand.
GATGTAAGTTCTCTCTTTTTTTTTGCTCAAAATACGGCTCTCTTCCCTCAAGTCACGGAATTCTCCATCTATTATACCTCAAAAGATTACCCTAAAACATTAGCAAAACAAAATAAAGAAAGAAAAATTTTCCCCCCGATTTGCCTTGAGGTGCACTCCTAGTATAACCTAGGGCGCGCACCTTAGGTGTTTGGGCAGCCTCAGTTGCTACCTTGGTGTGAGACGCGCGCCCTCGCCTTAAGGCTCACTTTGGGGCCAATTGCACTTTGGTCCCTAAACTTTCCACAAGCTCCTTTTTTTGCATCATTTTCTACTTCTATCCAATTATTGTTCTTTTCTTCATGTCCAATTGACTCATTGCACTCTCAACTTTCGTTTCTCGCTCCATGCTAAGTTTCGATTACTTGCATTTTAGTCTTCATCTTCTCTATTTGAGTCGGTTAACTCCATTTCTTGATTCTTTTCTCCAATTTCCTTGTATTCATCTATGTGAACCTAAAACATAAAATAAACAATAAATTTAGCCACAATTCAATCCAAATAATAACGAATATCCATGTTTTGATAATCCAAATAAGTGTACAAAATGTACTTATCAAATCCCCCAAACTTGAACATTTGTTTGTCCTCAAACAAAAAATGTGGCTTTACTCAACAAATGGGTGAGATACCTTGCCTTGTCTCAGGATTGAGATTTGTGTTAATACAAAAATTAGCTTCGATATCACATAGTTCAAATCAATCTCCACATATTCCATGCAAAACTCGACATGTGTGTGTGTGTGTATACTCATGCCACAAATCAAGCTTGTGATTGATTCAGGTTCCAATCCCCAATAGTCTAATATTTTCTTACTCCACTTGAGAGATATACACACCCCAAACTTATAGTTTTCACTCTTTTTTTCCCAGGTGTGCTCCTAAGTTGAAGTTTAATTGATTTCTAATCTTCGCCCTCTCTAGTTTAGATAGGTTTGACCAGTACGAGTTAACATTTCAATAAGCAAGGGTTCCCCAATATTTGTTTGCTCTGTCCTCCAAGAATAAACTAAGCTAACAATCTTATGTTAACAGTCTAAGTTTCTAAAATAAGCGTTGGGGCTTAATCTTTGTATCTGAATTTTTTTGATGACTTCTCTCCGTTAATCGACTAAGTGACCCATGTAGCAAATTTTCAGCCGATGACTCCCAAGTCAGATGACCATATGGCACAAGGTTTTAAAAACTCTTACATGCTTAATTACCCAAGTCAAAAAGGATTCGAAGAGAAGTTTTTCCATTAAGCCGTTTTATCTTTTCATTTGTCAAGATTTGTGCAATGCCCCTTAAACCACTTATTCTCGAAAACAAACCACTAACTTAGGATTTTCACTTAATCTCCTCTTGATGGTTGATCCACACAATAATTTCACGCATGGAACCCCTATTCATCTCAATATCTCCCTATACTAGTTTAACCATCTCCAAACTGTTCTATAAATAGTGTAGGGAAGTGTATGATCATAGTTTTTGTTTTAAGGATTGAATCAACTATGTTCAACTTCTCTCCGAGTATAAACCAATTCATTAGCTCAAACTGCGAAACATATAGTGCACAATAAATATCAAGTTTCACATCAACACGTATCAATTAACTCAACGTATAATATCTCCACAATTAAAGTCTAACACATATCTCCAATATATACATCATTGCCGACAAGATTATTCACCCCACACAAACAACATAAAGACTAAAAAGATTTAAATTTTTTTCTTTTTTTTTAAACTAAAAACACACGACAATCAGTCAAATGTAGTAAAATAAATAACGCATTCAATGATTATACACGGAGTCAATCATCCCCAAACCTAACATGCGTATTGTCCTTAATGTACAAAAATAGAATAAAAAGCACAAATTAGGGTAGTGAGGGAAGGTGTGTACTATTCTGGTCAATCAGAAGGCAACGGTGGAAAATGTATGTAATCATCGAAACCCGAGGGAGTTGGAGAAGATGGAGGAGGGTGCGGAGGCAAGCGTATAAGAATCTCTCGTAACAGAATAGACTGTTGGCGCCCATCTCACTCTGTATGTCATTTACCATAGCATAACTCTCATCAAGTTATCCCTGTATATCCCTTATCATGTCATAGGAACGATCAACCTGAATACTAAGCTCATCAATCCGACCGGCATAACGATCCATTCTATCGGAAAACAAATCGACCCTCCTACGCACACTGGACTTATCCTCTTGTACCAGCAACATATGGTCATGTATAGTATTGGTGCAGGTTTCTACGTGACCAACTCTCAAATCCAAGGATCCCAACATGCTCTATTCGTAGCACGCCTTGGATGGTTTTCGTTGATTCTACAAGTAGTTGTCGTAGGAGCGGTGTGTCGGCAATAGGGTTAGGCTATGGCAGTGGTATGCCCCCTATAGCTACTGCTACTATTGTTTCTAATGGCGATGCCGGCTTGCAAGGATATGTTGCCAAGAATTTTCAGCGATTGTATGATTATAGCGACACTAGGTGGAGCCGACTACTCTAGGAGAAGGAGTCATACCCCCGAAGATACACATAGCCCACTGATAAGGCTGAGAAAAATCATCTTTTGATGTGCCTACGGTGTCGAGCCAAACTCAAAAATTTGATTATAAATGAAAGTTCCCAAATCAATCTTGAAACCCCGTGCCAAGTGGAAGAGAAGTGTCGCTTTGGCAAAGTTGAAAGTAGACATATGCGAGGTGGACTTAATATTGTAGAAGATAAATTTCATCAGCACTATCAATGAGCGAGTCAATCGGTTATATTCAAACTCTTCTCCCACTTCTCTCTATTCTTCGTAGAGCATCTGAACTACCAGGGCCATATCCAGCTCTAGAGGTATCGGGGTGATGTTGTCTCGCGTCAAACCATAATATTCATTAATCACCTCGAGGGTGAATATCACCCACTTATCCCGAATCTAGGTGTAGTGCTCTTGGTCAGATTCGGGATCATCGATTTATCTGTTAAAGTTTACATAAAATTTCTAAACCAAAGTAGGATACACCCGATAGGGCTTTTCTATCACTCCTGCCCACCGTGCTCTACCGATAGAAGTAGAGATCTCATAGTCCTCAAAATTGTCCAAAATAACGTGCCTCTATGGCTACATTTTCCTCTTTTGGAGTATCTGCTCAAAAAGCCTCTTGTGATCAGCACCAAGGAAACGCTTCATTCCACTGTCGTTGACACGTGTACGTGTCATAGTGCCTGATGTGCAAGCCGTTTCTTTCCCTTTAGATATAGAGGCCGTGCGTTGTTGTTTCGACAGCATCCTGTCACAAGTCGAAGGAAACTATTAGTCCAAAAGTGGAATAAAAGTGACCAATAAAATAGCAGTAAAAATGCACCAAGGGAATAAGGAGTCGATTGTGTGTAATGCAAAGAAGGAACGCCCAAATGCATGCATTACCCAATTGTGTACAAAATGTGTTTATAGGAATGCAAACAAGTGAGAATGCTCATTTCATAACCAAAAGTGTGAAGGATGAATGTAGTGCACAATTATAGTCAAACACTTCATAGGGGCATTTTATCAAACACTTTGTAGACATATCTAATAATGAACAACCAAAAGCATACATGAATAGATTGAAAGCCCAAACACCACAAAAGGATAAGGAAACACGAGCCCTACCTAAGCCCGATCTCTATGACTACTTGCAAAGCACAAACCATAAGAAATGCAAGAAAAATGGACATAGAAGCAATGTAGAGAAATAGCCATATTACTTTGGAAATCTTGAAAATGTATGGTGTGAAGTGAGAAATGATGGTAATTTGAGGGATGATGTTCCTAAATGTCTAGACCCAAATAGAAATTAATGGAGGAATGTTATGTGAAAGGGGGAAGGAAGAATGGTGTGTGTGAGTGAATGGGAGAAGAAAGAAAGGGAAAAAGGGAGAAGTGGGCAAAAAAAAAAAAAAAAAAAAANAGAAGTAAACTAAAAATAACAAGTCTTGAATTAAAAACTAAAAACCAAAGAATTTCATCATCCATCCAATGCAATTAAACTTAGCTTAGCGTATTAATGTACGAATTACACAGAAAATAAAAGGAAGTCATCACCCGAATCATATATGAAGAAAATCTGGAAATCTTCGCTTCAAGCTTTCAAAATCAGATCCAAACGGTAAATTCCTTCTTTTTCAATGTAAGTTCTCTCTATTTATTGCTCATAATACGACTCTCTTACCTCAAAAGATTGCCCTAAAACATTATCAAAACAAAATAAGGAAAGAAAAAATTTCCCCCCGATTGCCTTGAGGTGCGGTCTTAGGTGTTTGGGCAGCCTCAGTCGAAGCTGCCTGGGTGTGAGGGGCTCACTTCAGGGCCAATTGCGTTTTGGTCCCTAAACTTTCCACAAGCTTCATTTTATGCACATGTTTCTACTTCCATCCATTTGTTGCTCTTCTCTTCATGTCCAATTGACTCATTTCATTCTCAACTTTCGTTTCTTGCTCCAAGCTAAGTTTCGATTATTTGCAGTTTAGTCATCATCTTCTCTATTTGCGTCGGTTAATTCCATTTCGTGATTCTTTTTTTGAATTTTCGTGTATTCATCGGTGTGAACCTAAACCATAAAATAAACAAAAAAATTTAGCCACAATTCAATCCAAATAATAATGAATATCCATGTTTTGACAATCTAAATAAGTGTACGAAATGTATTTATTAGATACCAAAAATTCAAATACAAAATCAGCCCAATAGCTAAATTTTTGAACCATGCTTAAGCATGGTTTGTATACATGCATACACATGGAAGAAGTAAATTGCTTCTGTTTTCTGCAAACAAGGTCGTGCTTACACATGGCCATTTAGTATGTGCTTAGGTATGGTTAAGCAGAAATCACTCAACATTGCATTCCAATTTTATCCAATATTGTCTTCCAATTTCATCATTAATTCATTCACAT
>CAIGRB010009968.1:0-15150 GCA_903798255.1 Fraxinus quadrangulata
ACACACACATACATACACACACAAAAGTCTGCTGCTGATTCATCTACGCTAACCCTTGCTGCTGCTTATCATAACACCAATTCTTCCAATACAACCCATAAACCACGTCTTATATACATAAACATCCTATCCCAATTCTATTAGCCCAGCCCAAATTCCTTCACCCCCTAACCCGATCGACACCACTCAATAACCCATATATACAGCAACCCAACCCAACATCATCAATGGAGATGTTGGGGCGCAATTTACTACACAGATTTTGGGGAATTGTTGAGCAGTCCACTTGTCATTTGAATTGGATTTGTATTTTCTTGGATAGACAACAACTCGGTTTGGCTCATACACAGGAGATAGAGAAAAAGGAAAAGCTTTTGGATATCAAATTGTGCAATAGATTTGAGACTGGACACTAAAGGTGCACCACTAGCCTGCTCGATTTACATCTCTTGAGGTATACCAATTTTTCATTTTGAAAGCTCTAATTTTATTTAGGTGTTTGTGGGCCATCAAACTTTACACTAAAAAAATGTCATATAACACCGATTACAATTCATATAACTCGTACACCTATAATACGTCTTTCAATCACTATCACAATCATGTATTCTCCCAAAGCACTTATTCACACAATTATCCTTTGTCTAAGACTTTTCTTGAGGACGTATATTCTCGTTTTAGGAATGTCGTGATCCACCTATGGAACTTTGATGGCCTTACTGGATCCAATTCATTTCTTGATTGGCTTGACAATCTTGAAAAATTCTTCGTTTCTCACAATTTGAGTGATTCGCGTAAATTTTGTTATGCTAATATGTTACTTGTAGGGTCTGCTAGGTGCTATTGGAAATCATTTTTGTGAAACATTAATAACTTAGGTTAGCACCTTATCAGTTTGTGGGATGAGATGAAACGAATTCTAAGTAATAAATACGCCATTGTGTACTATAAAACTCATTTGCTAAATCAATTCTTTTTGCACTGTAGGCAAGGTACTTCCACTGTTAGAGAGTATCTAGCACATTTCGAAAATTTATTGACCAACTCCTATATTTATGAGACTTCCCACATCACAGCATCTAGATTTATCGGTGGTTTGAATCTTGAAATTTTTCCTAATGATAGGCCTGCATTTCAATCCTTTGACGATGCTTACCAACAGGCCAACCTATGGAACTTATCCCTCTATTTTCGCCAAGCATGTCATAAGCTAGGTCTACCACCACAATCCCAACAGTCACCTTTTGAGTCTAATTGTGCTACTCTTGATCAAGAAACCAAGGTCTTTATTGTCAAGCCTATTGAATATTTTAATTGCGAGAATGAGGAGGAATTATCCATGATCTTACCACCTAAGCCAAACAATCCACCCGTTCTCGATTTCATGCCAAAGTCATTTTTGTCTAATCCCTTGTGTGGCTCTCACATTGCCTTTAATATGACTTTATCTCCATGGTGTGATACTCCCCTGATTGACACATTCCCCAAGATCATTGTTCTTTCACACACTTCTCTCGACGTGCAGTTGTTACCAACTAATTACCTTCATACTATTTTAGCTCCATATTCTGTTGATTTGCTAGTTAAGTTTGACAAACACAATGTTTTCAGTCACGACCTTTATGCGCTTGCATTTGACACTTCATTTAGGCACAGATACTTTCATGATGATTTTTATGATATTAGTATATTATTAGAATATTATTTATTTATGGCTAATTAGATATTTCCTTGTACATAATAGGTAGTTTCCATGTATAATTTGTACCCAAAATATCTTGTAACATTATATGAAGAATGGAAGAGAAACGAGAATTTCATCCCGCAAATTATTATCAATCAAAGCCCTAATTTACTTACTCGTGCGTGTGATCTTGGTCACGAAAAATTGCAGTTGGTCGTTCAAGTGGCCGGTCTTCCTCTCGCGTCGCCGTCTTCGTCTCGCGTCGGCAGTCTTCGTCGCACTTCTCAGTTCGCGACGCCTTTTGGTGTTTGTCGCGGTTTTTCCTGCTTATTCCGGCTATTGATTCTTGGTCGCAGCAAATTTCCGGCGTCTCAGTGTTGGGTTGCCGGATTCCTCAGCGTTGGATTGGTGATTCTACACCTTCAATTGATTTTTTGATTTGACGTTCCAATCGGTTTCTTCCTTCTCTTGGTGGACTGAGGTTACAATTGGGTTGTGGTATTATTGGGCCATGGATTTGGGCTCCTATTATTTGCATAGTGTTGGGCAGATGTATTTTGGGCTATTTGATTATTTGTTGGGCTTTTTATTTAGCATAGTGTTGGGCAGTTACACTTGGGCTATTATTTTTAATAATATTTGGTTGGGCTGCAATATTTGGATTGGACATATTTTATTGGGAAGAGTTCACAAATCGGGCATTAAGTTTCACAATTGTACAAATCAGGTATTAAGTTTAAAAAATGAAAAACTCAAGTTTTTAATTAATTAATTATAAATAATAATTATTTAAATATAATAAATTCACAATTATACAATTAATTGTCACATGTACATAATTATAAGTTACAATTTATTTATTGGTCACATATTATTTCGATGTCACAGATCAAAATTTTAATACGTCAGTTTATTTCATTGGCCACAGATCAAAAAAATTATAGTTCACATTTTTTTTTTAAAACAATCTTTCTTCACTTTTGAAATTTCTCTTCTCACTTGTGTTCTCTGTATTGGCTGATTTTCCAACAGAATTCTCTCGATACAAGCCTGATCTAGTTTACTCTCGCAGGCAGGCATGCCACACCAGTCACTGGTCCCGAGCTTCCTTCTCAAACACCTGTCTCCTTCGGTCCTCCTGATCATCCACCTACGGCATCAGATTCTTCACCAGATGATCTCACACCTCCCCGTCACTCTTCGTTGCACCTCTCATGTTCCTTGACCTCCAGATAGGTATGATTTCTCTTTCCATAGCTCTATGTCTGCTACTCTTGACTTGATTTCCATTCCTACCTCTTATAGACAAGCTATGGAACAAGAGTGCTGACAACAGGCAATGAATGCAGAACTTGAGGCTCTTAACGCCAATCATACTTAGGATATCGTACCATGTTCGTCGAATGTCCCATTGGGAGTGAATGGGTATATTCTATAAAACTTCGTTCTAATGATTCTCTTGAGCGTTATAAGGCTCGGTTAGTTGTCTTGGGTAATCGTCAAGAGTATGAAATCGACTATGATGAAACATTTGCTTATATGGCTAAAATGACCATGATTCGCCTCTTGTTATCTTACTGCTTCTTAGTCTTGATCTCTTCATCAAATGGATGTAAAAAACGTGTTTTTACATAGAGACCTCAAGGAAGACATTTACATGAAACTTCTTTCTGATATGCCACTTCCCTCAGCTGATTCTGTTTGAAAACTAAAAGCTCATTGTATGCTGTTAAGCAGGCACCTCGGGCTTGGTTGGATAAGTTTCGTCACACTCTTTTGGATTTCTCCTTTACTTAGATTCAGTATAACACATCTTTATTTTTCACAAGAGTTCTGTTGGGATCATTGTTTTGTTGGTATACGTGGATGCCATTATTATTTCTGGATCTGACTACAATCTTATTCAGAAGCTTCAGCAGCATCTTCAATCCGTTTTTCATATGAAAGATCTTAGTCACCTTACTTGCTTAGCTTAGAGGTTTATACTACGTCACATAGTCTCTTTTTGAATCAACTTAAGTACATTCAAGACTTGATTCGGTTGGATGATTGTCCGAAGCCTCTTCGATTGATATACCTTTGGAACTTAATGTTAAATATCGAAAAGATGAAGGAGATATTCTTCATGATCCAACTCTTTATCGGAGTTGGTGGGTAGTCTCATATATCTCACCATCATACTTCCGGATATTTCCTTTGCTGTTCATACTATCAGCAAGTTTATGGACGCTCCTCGTCATTTTCATTTAGTAGCTGTTAGTCGCATTATTCGCTATCTTATTGGAACTCCTCAACGTGGACTTTTCTTCCCTCGAGGGTCGTTTTTTGAGCTCACGGCTTATAGTGATGCTGACTGGGCGAGTTGTTCTGATTCTCGTCGATCTACTACTAGGTGGTGTGTCTTTCTAGGTGATGCTCTCATCTCTTGGAAATGTAAGAAATAGGAATTGTTTCTATGTCCTCCACTGAGGCTGAATATCGTGCTGTGTTCGCCGCATGCTCTGAGGTTGTGTGGTTGCGTGGTCTTTTTGCAGAACTTAGTTTCTCTCAATCACAGCCTATGCCTCTTCATGGTGACAACACTAGTGCTATTCAGATTGCGGCCAATCATGTGTACCAAGAACGCACTAAAACATTGAAGTGGACTGTCATTATATTCGAGACGCCTACGACTCCAAGGTCATTGCTCTTCCCCATGTTTCCACTTCTCACCAAGCTGCAGATATCTTCACCAAATTCTTGACTCGCCACCATTAGGGCTGTAAATGGATTAGATCTACTTATATCCGATCTGATCCATTAAATTCATATTCGATTTGCTATGTTGTTGGATATCTGATCCGATAATTCGATCTGAAATTAATAAAAATTAAGAAAAAAATCAATGTTGGAATCAAATCATTATACATTAAACAAAAAATTGAAAATCATCAAATAAACCGTTAAACCGGCCAGTTAACCGTAAACCTAAAAATCGGATACGATTTTTCCGATAAAATGATTTTCTGTTCTTTAGAAAATTTTGAATTAACTTGAGGCCCACATGTTTTTACTAACAAGCTCAATAGTAATTTCTACCATCATGATGTTCATTTTTAAAGGAGAGATCATCTTCTAGTTATCTATTGACATGTGATGTGGAATAAGGTAAAATTGAAATTCCACTCAAGTTCCAGCCTCTCACAGTTCTACCCAACCTTCCATCACCCCTGAGATGATCCAACAAATGGTCATTTTTGCTTTGTCTGCATTAGGTGTCTCGAGTAAATCATCAACCGCTTCTTCTTGGTTACTGGACTCAGGTGCTTCTAATCCTATGACTCACGATACTCAATTATTTAGTAACATTAGACCATTTACTAGACCTCTCCATATACACACTGTCGATGGTAATACTCTTCTTATTTCGGCCGTGGGTGATGTACCACCAAAACTACCTAATGTTTTATTTTCTCCTCATTTATTAACTAATCTTATATCTGTTGGTCAACTTGTTGATAACAATTGCACCGTGTCTTTTTCTTCTTATGGTTGTCTTATGCAAAAATAGGTGTCCGGGAAGACGATCATGAGGGGATCTAAGGATGGACATTTATTTCCTATTTTACTGAAGCATGTTCAATTTTCTCCTATTGTTTGTAATTCTGCTGCATTCGATATTTTTCATTGGCACAAGTTATTAGGGCATCCAAACTCTAATGTATTATACATCATTTGTTAAACTCTGGTTTACTAGGTAATAAGAATCCTACTTCAGTTTCATCGATCTCACTTGATTGTGCATCATGTAAACTTGCTAAGAACAAGGTTTTACCATTTCCTTCTTTTGGTTCTCGTGCTTTGCATATTTTTGATATAGTTCATAATGATGTATGGGGATTAGCACATATCATATCGCATGCCCATTATAAATACTTTGTTACCTTTATTGATGACTATAGTCGCTTCACATGGGTTTACTTTCTTCGTGCAAAGAGCGAGGTTTTATCTGCTTTCTAGTCTTTCATAGCTTTCATTGACAATCAATTTTTCTCTAGAATCAAATCTTACGATTTGATTCTAGAGACGAATATATGCCCAATACGTTTCAATCTTACTTACAGACCAAAGGAATTATTTCCAAGTGCTCTTGTCCTTCTACCCCTCAACAAAACGGGGTGGTATAATGCAAGAATCGTTATCTTCTTGACATGGTTCGAGCTCTTCTGATTGAGTCTTCTGTTCCTTCTCGCTTTTGGTGTGAAGCGTTGTCTACCACTGTTCATCTCATAAATCATTTACATTCTTCCACTATTAATAATGTTTCTCCATTTTATAAGCTCTTTGGTCATCATCCTACATACATACTCTTATCTTCGTCCCTTTGGTTGTGTTTGTTTTGTTCATTTACCTCCGCTTGAAAGAACAAAACTTATACCTCAATCTGTCAAGTGTGCATTTCTGGGATATGGTGGGACTCAGAAAGGATCTCTGTTATGATCCAAAGCACATCAGATTAGGATTTCCCGCAACATTTTTTTTAAAACAATCTTTCTTCACTTTTGAAATTTCTCTTCTCACTTGTGTTCTCTGTATTGGCTGATTTTCCAACAAAATTCTCTCGATACAAGCCTGATCTAGTTTACTCTCGCAGGCATGCCACACCAGTCACTGGTCTCGAGCTTCCTTCTCGAACACCTGTCTCCTTCGGTCCTCCTGATCCTCCACCTACGGCATCAGATTCTTCACCAGATGATCTCACACATCCTGTCGCTCTTCGTCGCACCTCTCATGTTCCTTGACCTCCAGATAGGTATGATTTCTCTTTCCATAGTTCTATGTCTGCTACTCTTGACTTGATTTCCATTGCTACCTCTTATAGACAAGCTATGGAACAAGAGTGCTGACAACAGGCAATGAATGCAGAACTTGAGGCTCTTAACGCCAATCAAACTTGGGATATCGTACCATGTTCGTCGAATGTCCCATTGGGAGTGAATAAAATAATTTTCTGTTCTTTAGAAAATTTTGAATTAACTTGAGGCCCACGTGTTTTTACTAACAAGCTCAATAGTAATTTCTACCATCATGATGTTCATTTTTAAAGGAGTGATCATCTTCTAGTTATCTATTGACGTGCGATGTGGAATAAGGTAAAATTGAATTTCAATTCTAAATATAAATATTTTACTTCATTATTTCCATTAACAAATCAAATTATTTGTAACATATTAATTATTCGTTTTTGAAATTGTAAATTATAACAATAAATTTAATTAAGAAAAATATAGACATTTATTTACTTTAAATTAGTAAACTAAAATTAAAAAAATCTATTATTTTTATAATATTTTACATTTATGTATATAATTATTATTCAATTTGACAGCCGATTCGATACTAATTCGATTTTTTGACCCTTGACCCTCTTCCTTTTTTGGGTTGATGCCGGAGTTGGTTTTTAAAACATTAGCTGAAATCAACTTTTTTTTATTTGATTATTTTTTATTCTAAATTTATTTATTTTAGCGATAAATATGTCATAAAAATATTTTACCGACTCAATTATTGATAACAAATTGGATCGGATTGTTATCAGAAGGGGAAAAAAACAAAAGAATCCATAACAAACTATCAAATCAAAACGGGAAAAAGAAAATTAAAAATTATCTCAAATAGTGCATATCCACACTGGAGTGCATAGAAAGCGAGAACATAATTGACCTGTCCGAGATGAGATTCTGATGATGTAGCTTAGTGACATGAATGAGAGATTTCTAGATGAAAAAATTAATGGAGATTTTAGCAAAAAGTGTTAGCGTATATAAACAATGAATTCTGAAGAGAAAAAAAAGTATTAGTGGAGGGAAAATAGGGAAAGGTATAAGAAGAGAAGCTACAAGTACTAGCCAGACATAATCCATAAAATCTTAATGAAAGTATACTAAGAATTATTTCTTTTCATAAAATTCAATCATTGATCTTTAACTACTCTACAAGACAAAGTAATCATCTTCATTCGGGTCAATAATGTTAACTGTTGACATAAACTAACAAGATCTGTTGATATTATTGAAACTAACAACTAACCAAGTCTTATTCCTATTTAAATTAATTTGACTACATCAGTCCTTGCTATTCTGCTTTGTTCACTCCAATGTTAAATGGGAGATCTAAAGCAGAGAAAGACAGAAAAGAAAATGTTTACTTGCAGTGTGAGTTGGAATGACAACGAGCAACCTAACACAATTCGATCCATTGACAACCCTAGCCACCGTCATAATTATCTCATCAGCAAATTGGTGCTTGTGGACTCACCAACATCAATTTGAGAGGGGTATTAGTATATTATTAGAATATTATTTATTTATGGTTAATTAGATATTTCTTTGTACATAATATGTAGTTTCCATATATAATTTGTATCCAAAATATCTTGTAACATTATATAAAGAAGGGAAGAGAAATGAGAAATTCATCCTACAAATTATTATCATATGACTTATTATGTGTTTCTTTAGCACGATTTCCAACACATGTAAAGAAAAAATTGAGTCATTCATTTGAACATAATCTATTTAACTAGCCCTCACACTTAAATGAATGTTCTGTTTTCAATATGGCAGAATTGTTTCCTTATCGGGGCTTATTCGAGCCAATGGTACTTCACTAATTTGTTTCTACACGCTAGTCTTTCCTGGTAGTGCATTGTGCTACTCATATGAATTTCGTGGTAACTTTTGTGGATGACCTACACATGCTACTTACAAGGGTTCCTTGTCGCTCCTTGATCAGAAGGAAAGATCGCCCCCTTGGTCAGTTTAGTCGCTTGGTGATGTTTTGATCAGGATAAAAGATAGTTCTCCTTGGTTAAGTTGCAGTCTATCTCGTCGGAGTCGAGTTTTCTCAGTCGGAGAGAAATGATGGAGTATTATAAGAGATTTTATTTATTTAGTTTCCAATTTTAAATTGTATTTTAGGAAACATTATTATGATTTGATTTATTAGTTTTTACAATATTTTCTTACTTAAAATAGGGTCCTTTAAAACCCTATATAAAGGGGATTATGCAATGTAATCAAGACAACTTTGAATGAATAAAAATTAATATATCTCTTCCCCAATTTCTCTCTTTTATCTCCCTCTTCTTCTCTCTTTTTCCCCTCATTTTTCTTCCTCTATTCCTTTTCCCCTTCTCTTATAATTGTTCTTGTTGGATCTTGCATCACCTGGGGAATACGAGAAATCACAATCTCTCTATTATCTCCCTCTTGTCTCTTTTCCCCCTCCTTTCTCTTCCTCTATTCATTTTCCCCTTCTCTTATAATTGTTCTTGTTGGATCCTGCATCACCTGGGGAATACAAGAAATCACAATTTGTTAAGACTGCAAGTTGTGTCCATTCAGACATACACAAACATTGTGTTTCTGTTATGTGTATGCAGGAGCAGGAGCGATAGCAGGGGTAGAGTCCTCATATAACCAATCCTCCACCTATTGGAGTTTAGGAATGAATTTCTCTCTCTCTCTCTGAATTCGTCACAAACTCATGTTTATCATTAAGCTACATATAAAGTAGAACTGCCAGTACCTAACTAATAAAGAATCATTAAACCATCTAATGGTCCTACAGTTACCTTATTTCTCATATCATAAACATAAGCTTCAACATTATTCTTCTCATCTTTGGTTTCCTTAATAACACAATCTTGCAAAGCCGTCTCAAATTCATTCTCTATGACTTTTTGCACTCAACAGTAGCCATTCCGCTGTACACCAGTTCTGATACAGTGAAACTTGTTTTCTTGACATTTTTCTTTGGAGCCTCTGCCTATAGACGTAAAGAACGCAAATTCCAGGGTGAGAACATTCCACTCACGTGTCTTTTCTACAAATAGACAACAAATAATAAATTCTCGAAGAGCAGAATAGCCCATTAAAGTCCTCCACTCTCTCTCCCTCTCACATGACGAACACAAAAGGAGATAAAACTTTCCAAAAAGGGAAATATACCAAAGCACCATTTCTAAGAAAGAGAGAACAAAAATAAATATGACACGTAAAAAGTATCTACATTCTATATATCAATCCAAAAATATGAATCCAAAATCAGACACAACCAACACTATACTTTTATCATCACGTATATAAAATAACGAAAAAGGGGAAACAAAGAATTGAGCATGTATGTGGCAATTGAACCAATAACTCAACAACCTGCAATTGGGGAAAAAGAAATCTAGAAAAAAGTGTGAATATCTAATAGATTGAGCCAAAAATCCCATCGCAATTGCAATTTCTTCTTTGGTAGAATTTTTTCATGTTCCGACTCATCTCTAATTTATTCACTAAATCGAAACACTCAACTTCGACGTCCACGGTCTAATGTCAACTAAAAAGGTAATTGTAAAGTTTGTTTCTTTCATCAAGAGGGGGCTGAAACAAATTCAGTAAAACTTGCAACCAAATAGGTGTATAATTCACCATTTTCCCCATATAATCTAGCATGTTCTGCCACATGAAAACATCAAGAACTTACATTCTTGTAACTGTTAGAAGACAACAAGTTCACTACAAATTATGATCAATTTGAAGCATCATCTACATTTATTACAATTTAAAATAGTTTTTACACGGATTACAACTCAAAGACCAAGTTTCTAAAGATGAAGAATGGTCTGATTCAACTATTCTAACGTGATCCTCAAGAGCAAAATAAAAATGATGTGTACCTGAAAATCAATCAGGCTTTTATTTGGGTCAGCCTCAATCTTCTCCACTCTAATAGGTATTTTGTGTTTGATCTAAAAAAAAAAAATCCAATATTCAACACCACATCTGCAGAAACAAAAAAAACATATACACAACAGAATTCAATAAAGAATACACAACAAGAACATCAAAGGAACAAACTTTAGGTATTTTGGGTTCGATTTCTAAAAAGATCAATAAAAATGAAAAAAATAAATCACAAATTGAGCAATATGATTAAAGAAACCGTAAGAAATATACAGAAGAGGAAGAAATTGAAGCAGTGAAAATTATACTTACAGGTATATGTCTCAGTTGCCTAAGATTATTTAGGATTTCTATCCACGATCGAGAGAGAAAAAGGGTAGTTAGGGTTAAGGGAAAGAGGAAATGAGTACCCAAAACTCAAAAGCTACATTTTTTTAGGACAAACCCGTTAATGAACAGTAAACAACCAGATAGGTGTGAAAAGGAGGGTGCACAAATGAATAGTAAATCCATCCTCCTCTCTTTTAAGATAGAAAAAAAAAATAAAAAATAAATAAAAGCTAGTCTTTGCCCATGCAATGGATGGGCTAGGTTATTTTGAAAATAATATTATTGTATTAAATATATTGGATTCTCGTAAATTACATCATCAACTCAATAGTTGTTATGGCCACACTAGGATGGACTTTCCGTTATTGAGCTTGCAAAGAGACTAAGTTGTACCATTCCAACGGTAAAATATCGTCAAGAAACTCTACAAGTATTTCACAGCCATTATTATCACACTCCTTAATCCAAAAGAAAAATATAAGATATACCTTCTTTGGCACCAAATTATATATTACTCTCTAAAAGTTATCATATTTGTCTCCTTCCACAATAATTATTACTCAGAATATTTAAAAGCTTTTTGCCAAAGACGAGAGAACTTATCCATAGAAAGTTAGCGCGAAAGAGGTGGATTCTTCAAGAAACTAAAAACTTATAAGACATTCACAACTCTTCTTTTTAAAGGCTTGATGCACCACTATGCATTACTTTATACACATGTTTCTAAATATTTCACAATAAACTGGGGGGAGAGAAGATAATCCTCTTAGGAAAGCCACTTGTTTCAGGGTCCTATTGTCCGAACGTACAGTGGCCAAATGCAGACAATATCCTATTCGAGTAAAAAAGGATTCAAATGCCAGATACTCAATCCAAAAATTAGGGAATATTCTCATGTATATAACATTATTACCTACCTCAGGACCACATGACCAGTTTCAACAGCTGAATTTATACTAATATCTGGGATTCCATGAATAGTTGAAGGCTGGAGATTCTCTTGATATGCTCTCCAACTTGTCGCCATTTAGTAGTTCATCGTGTCCACCACCTATTTCACGTGTTGATTTTCCAATCGTAAAATTATCGCTTCTATACACCCCGTGGACCAACAGAATTCAACATATTTGAGCCATAAGCAAAATAAGAGAGGAAAGTCCACTATTTGAATTTTCAAAATTCAATTAAACTTGAAAATGTCGAGTAACTATAAAACTATTCAGAGAACCAATTGCCCTAAGCATGTACCTCAAATGATATTCTTGCCTGTGCTATGACTTCATGCTGGAGCAACCTTTTTAACACATGGAAACATTTGTTGGTAAAGTAAAAAAAAAAAAAAGTGTTCCTGATTTGTATCTTACATAACAATCCAAAATAAGAATAGGGTCAAACTATTTTGCCATGGGAAATGGAGATTGTAGCAAGTGTCGATTCTTCTCGAGTACCAAGTTTCATTTTGCCATAATTGGCAATTGAACTATGTATGAAATCAATCATATCGTTTGGAAGCTTCATCTTTGACAATTTATTCAAAACAGAAAATACTATTTCCGTTTCAAGTCCCACATATACAGCGGCATATGGAGAGTGTGGCGTCAAATTGTACTCATGCATTGACTCGGGCCTGTAAAATAGAAGATACATAAATCAAAATCCTATTCCAATTATACTCGAATTCAATAAATTAGCTAATGCAACTGTGCAAGTGTAGTAGCTCAATATCAGTTATACCTTTCTTCCAAAGTACAACCACCACCGAGTCATTAATCCTTTTATTTTTCCCTTTTGCAGTAGACTAATACTACTATGAGCTATCAACTCCAAATTTTTGTATCATAGTATGTAAGCAAGGGCTCAAAAATGAGACATATAATCAAGTAAAACGATACCTGTAAACGGGTTCAGCAATGGCAATGAGGAAGTCATAGGCTTGTCTGTTCGGCGGGGAGAAAATTTCAAGAAAAATTTGACCATCAACTTCAAGGCCACAGTTCCAGTTTTGAAAAATCCATCTTTTTGAACAAACCTTTTTTCATTTGGATTTGAGGGATTTATTTGCCGATCAACATATATTTGCCCAAATCTTCCTTTCCCTATTTTCCTCTCAATTCAATAAGAAGGAGAACCACCAACCTAGACTTGTTTCGCATAAAGAAAATTCTAATTAACAAAGACACAAGGTAAGCTATCCATAAATTTTATATCTGAATTTTACACAGGCTAGCTATGTGCAACAGAACTTTGAAGAAAACAATCTGGCACAGAACACAAATGACACTCACTTATCAGCAAGAGCTCACTTCCTTGTATAGAACCAAAATGTTAGTGTCCACATTTAAGGTAGCCAACAAAAGCAGTGGACAAGTAAGTAAAAAAAGACTTCCATTTTTATTTATTTTTTAGTTAAAGCCGATCAAAAATTGAACTTTCTAGAGAAGTAATCAACTGAATAATGTAACACATTACAGAACAAATACATTGAGCCAGAAATGCACAATAAATTTCACTCAACACTGCTCCACCAATACCCATATTTGATAGCAAGCACCTAGAGTTTCCCTTCAATACTAAAGCACAATTTTCACAAATAAATCCTGCAAAAGAACAATTTTTCAACAGTACTACACTTAAACAGACACCCAAACACCAACACCAACAGACTCGAATACAATTGAGAGAGTAATATATACAGCTCTCTTTAGCAAAAAAATGTCATTTATGCACTCACAAACCCCTAATAGAAACTACTTGAGCAAGATTGCTAAAAAATGAGAGAAAAGTCTAATCTACTATTCCAATTATACTCGAATTCAATAAATTAGCTAATGCAACTGTGCAAGTGTAGTAGCTCAATATCAGTTGAACCTTTCTTCCAAAGTACAACCACCACCGAGTCATTAATCCTTTTATTTTTCCCTTTTGCAATAGACTAATACTACTATGAGCTATCAACTCCAAATTTTTGTATCATAGTATGTAAGCAAGGGCTCAAACACGAGACATATAATCACAGTAAATTGAGTAAAACGATACCTGTAAACGGGTTCAGCAATGGCAATGAGGAAGTCATAGGCTTGTCTGTTCAGTGGGGAGAAAATTTCAAGAAAAATTTGACCATCAACTTCAAGGCCACAATGGAAGACTGGCATGATCAGGTTTAAGTTCCAGTTTTGAAAAATCCATATTTTTGAACAAACTTTTTTTCATTTGGATTTGGGGGATTTATTTGCCGATCAACATATATTTGCCCAAATCTTCATTTCCCTAGTTTCCTCTCAATTCAATAAGGAGAACCACCAACCTAGACTTGTTTCGCATAAAGAAAATTTTAATTAACAAAGACACAAGGTAAGCTACCCATAAATTTTATATCTGAATTTTACACATGCTAGCTATGTGCAACAGAACTTTGAAGAAAACAATCTGGCATAGAACCACAAATGACACTCGCTTATCAGCAAGAGCTCACTTCCTTGTATATAACCAAAATGTTAGTGTCCACATTTAAGGTAGCCAACAAAAGCAGTGGACAAGTAAGTAAAAAAAGACTTCCATTTTTATTTATTTTTTAGTTAAAGCTGATAAAAAATTGAACTTTCTAGAGAAGTAATCAACTGAATAATGTAACACATTACAAAACAAATACATTGAGCCAGAAATGCACAATAAATTCCACTGAACACTGCTCCACCAATACCCATATTTGATAGCAAAGCACCTAGAGTTTCCCTTCAATACTAAAGCACAATTTTCTCAAACAAATCCTGCAAAAAAACAATTTTTCAACAGTACTACACATAAACAGACACCCAAACACCAACACCAACAGACTCAAATACAATTGAGAGAGTAATATATACAGCTCTCTTTAGCAAAAAAATGTCATTTATGCACTCACAAACCCCTAATAGAAACTACTTGAGCAAGATTGCTAAAAATGAGAGAAAAGTCTAATCTTTCAACCTAAAAAATTTACCATCTAGTCCATCTCTATTTCAAAAGCCAACAACTGCCAAAATAAACCAATAATTTAAACATCAAAATAACATACATATAATTGGAAAATATTTGAAAAAAATTTCATCATACCCTTTCGTGCAGATTTTTTTTTCCAATTTTCTGAATTTTCCTACCAAAATACTTAAAAGAAACTAAACGACATTAAAAATTAGAGCCCAATCAATCAAGTCCAAACCAAGTGGGTAGTCGAGGAATGGCAACAATATAAAAACAGATTTGTATTACATTCTGCATGGTTGAAGTGATATTAGTTTAGCAAGTTGTTTCTTAGGATGACAGATGGCCATCTATTTGGTATTTTGTGATTAAACAGTGATCATTTTGACAGTCGTTCGATATTAAGCTCCCATGTTCTTACTCAAGCTCACTACAGAATATATATATATATATATATAT
>CAIGRB010009968.1:15271-29834 GCA_903798255.1 Fraxinus quadrangulata
TCACTATATCAGCTAATCTAATAAAATGAGAATACCAGTAGAACGTCTTAAGCCATACAAAATATAGTAGAGAAGATAACATAGAACGAATAAAACATTTACTGGCTATATAAAACGAAAGATAAGTCCAACTTGAAAACTTGTACATATGAAATCAAAAAGGGTTACCAAACATCCCATTTTCCTCCGAAAGAAAAAATGTACGTAAGATCTCAACAACTAAACAAAAGAACGGCTTACCTATGAAAGCTTGTAATAGTACTTGTTGTTTCATTTTGTCGTCGATAGAGGAGCTTCTTCTGCAGATTTCACTTCTTCTTGCAGTTCGGTTTCGTTGTCAACACCTAGCCAAAATACCAACCCAAAAACAAAGCATCCAAAGATAAGTTAGAACTTCAAAAACTTGTTCACAAGAATTGAGAAGTCGCAAAAAATCCCCCGTCTTCTCCGAAATACCAAAAAGGCATAACATCCTAACACCGAAACAAAAGAAAATCTTACCAAAGAAAGCTCGTAATAATACTTGATTTTTCATTTCATCGTCGATATAAGAACTTCTTTGGTCGATAGAGGAAGTTCTTTTGCAGATTTCCACACCTTCTTGCAGTTTGGTTCGGTCGTGGAGACATGGATTTGTTGTTGTCTCTGAACGATTTCGGGTTTTCAATCGAGAGATTTGGGGTTTTTGTCGAGAAAAAGAAGAACGTATTTGATTTTTGAGAGAGAGAGAGAGTTGGTGGGGGGGGGGGGGAATTAGGATATGCTCAAATGAACACGTATTTTGTTTATATTTGGACAGGTAGGATTTAGGCTTATATGTATTCATTTGGGTTGTGAATAAATCCAATTGGACACAAGTGGGGAACAGTTCTTGAACAGTAGAACATCTAAACAAGTGTGAAACCTAAGGTTACAAAAAAGAACAATAACTTCCAAAGAGGCTCTTATAAGAGAGAGTGGGATAAATAAGTAAAAAAATAAAAATAACACTAGTGATGTGCCCGTCTAATGCACATATTGATAGCAAGTTTGGTGAAAGAACAAATAGGTTGAGCACAAAGTTTATGTGAAGATAGCTCGATCACCCTACTTTAATGATAACTATTAAAGGATAAATAAATCCAATTGCATAAAACAAACAGACTCCTTTATTTGTCTTCAAGGAAATCAGACATAAACAACAACGAGACAAATGCTAAGTGTATAACAAAAAAGACTAAAACATGCTAGCATTTTCCAGAGGTTCAGTTTTACCAAATATGGCAGAGGCAACAACGACTTCATGGAATTGTTTGAACTCCCTAAGATCAACCACATGAATATCAAATTGAGTACCATCAAGTCATCTGCATCCCTTGACAAACCTGGAAAAGGAAATGTCTAAAATGTAAAAGGAATATACATGAGATAAAATATATGGAATCATAATCATAAGATTACAAATGGAGTAACACTTACTTATAATGCAAAGTGATTGACTCCTTTATATCATAAAAACAGACTCTAGAGATTCCCTAAAACTCATTCAAATTGGTTAGTACAATTCTTGTATATTTTGCTAATGTGAGGGTGCAAAAAGAACTTTAATAGAGTAGATATCACTGAGTAACAGATATCTTCTTCATGAACAAAAAATGCAGTATGGAATATCCATATCTAAAAGATGTACCATTAGGGATATCTTTTACTGCTATTCTACATATCTACAAAGAGACATTATTATATGACAAAATCTTAAACAAGGGGAAAAAAAGAGAGAAAAAGGCAAGTAGAAACCTTAAGCATTTCTCCAAGTTTTTCTTCTGGAACCATTATGAAATCTCCTTTTTCCTGGACGAAGCCTCTGAGACGAAATTGCTCAGCATCAATGCTAGTCCTTTGTTGTGGGGTTTCAATGTTTCAGTTCAAACTGGTAACATTGCCCAATTCTTAATTATTTTTCTACTTAAATTCTTATAGTGTCCCCAAAGTTTCCGTAATTCTGTTTGTCCCATCCATGTTCCAAACCTTCCATTTGAGCTACTTCCATTTGGAAATGAAAATAGGCACATATTAACCTGAACATGGAGAAAGTATTCACATTGTTAATAGGCTGCAAACAGATTTCAGATTTGGGAACAAGTATAGGCTTAAATCCTTATATCAAAGCAATTCCAGATCCGGGCATATGAAGGTATTCCAGAAGTAGGTTAACTTCAAAATTTGATTATAACTTCCCAAGGATGTTGCTTTGGGATGCCAGCACTGAACCTTCAGCTTTGGTGATTAATGAAGTGCTAGACCTACATTTTCATTTATTTTTTGATGCAACTAGTTTTAAAACATATGTTTTGCAGCAAATTATGAATATCATTTAACTATTATGCAAAAGGAGTCTTGTGAAGCGTACTTGAGATATTTTATTTTTTCTCGAAAGGATTAGTTGATCTAAGAGTTGATGATTACTTGGATTACTCTGACAGAAATCTTGTGATGCTGATAAAGGCAATAATGTGGCGAGGCGAAGGAGAATTCAATTGGAGAAGGAGATGATGAGACAAATGCTTATGCCTCTCCTACACATACAACTAATAAAACACTGAGAATCCCTATTAGATAATATGACTCAGCATCTAATCTCCAGTCAATCTCATGATCATTACTTCTAGAAAGAATTGAGAACTCCTACAAAAGATGGATGATAGGCTACAAAGAAAATTTGCGATGGAATAAATAGTAAGTCATCACTGTATCCAAAGTTAATTAACTGATGCTGTAAAAAACTCTTCAGCGGTTTAGTGGAAACGGAAACAATTAGTTACTTCCCATTTAGAAGTTCTTTATCAAAACAATGAGCCTCGTTAATGAAAAAGCCAATTCAACTATTTCACCTGTAAGTATATTAGATTGTAAGAATTCTTCATTTCTCTCACCCAACTTTACCACATCATCTTACAAAATTGACAATGTAAATCACAGACAAATGAAACCTAAACAGAAACCAAGATACAAAATCAATATGAAAATCAAATTCACAAATATAAATCCCATACTTTCTTAATTTCAACACCAGCTAATCATTACATTGCAGCTGAAATGAAATTATATTTAAACAAGAAAACAACATTACATATGCAATTCAGTGGCTGAAACAAGGAAAAAAAACAGACATTTCAAATTTACATTTGACTAAACAAAAAAGAAGAATCTGGAGCTCAAGCGTCAAGAAGTAAGAGCTAACAAATATACATAATGCCCACAAAACCGGTCCTCTCAATTTCCAAGTTAAAGTTATTTAAAATTGCAGTAATCATTCCTGTATTTATGGATTCAAAACCTTGCTGAAATCTTTTAGCTAAGCGAAAACAGAAGTCTTACATATAAATCCTAAATAGCATTCGAATTGTTAAATAAAGTGTGTCCAATCCAAATAGATGTAATATGACCTAATCTTGAGGACACCAATCAATAAAATATGTGAAGCAAATATTCGTCAATATTATTGAAAGTTGACAGTGAACATATGCGTATAAGTGAGTCTTATTGAAATTTGATAACCAAATAAGGAATTTGCATGGCATAATACCTCAAGAATTCATATCCACAGCAGAAATATCTTGGTGCGCTTCAATATCAGTGTTGCTATCTGATAATTTAATGATTTCCACGTCTTTAAGTTTTGGGGAGGTATTAATATTCTCTAATGAGATGTCTTCTCTTCGAACTAAACTTGTAATCAAGAAACTATTAAGTACTTTCTCTTGCACACATAATCATATATATCTAATTAGAGCTTTTGAACCATCATCAAAAAGGTAGAATGTTAAATTTCAAGACTCACTGAAGAAATAGCAGAAACTTTGTTGTGAATAGAGGGAAAATAGTGACGTTTTGAATCTCAACATGAGGTTTTGAAGCTCAACTAGGGTAAATTCATTGGGAGCTGCTCTTCAAGCGAAAAGGAAAGGTTTAGGGACCTTGTCCTTGAGGTCCTCGATCTCACGCCTAAAAGCCTCTTTTTTGGCCTCGTCTTTGTGCAATTTTTCGAGCCTCTGCAATTCCATTTACTTCATGTACTCCTTCTGGATTTCCTTGACTTTCTGGGTGTAGTCTTGTCGGATAAAGGAGAGCTGAGCCAAATAACAAGTTAAATTCAAAATTCTGGGCATCAAGTTGCTCATTTTAACATCTCTACATACATGTTTGTTCCTATTCTTTTGGTCAGAGTACAAACAGTTAACCTGGTGAGGGATGCTGATGGTGGCATTGATTGACATTCATCCAGCTTTGCACATTTAAGCAAGCAAAGAACCAATTACTAATTTGTGTGATATACTTATATCCAAAAGCATATAAAATTAGAAGAGATTCATTCTCAAATACCCGGACAGTTTAACAGCAGATTTTGATGGTGACCTTGAAACAGATCGATCCATTCATTTGCTGAACAACATACATATAACTTGGATGAACAAATAAAGTCTATCTTAGAGATCGAGCAAATATACTTCAGACTAAAAATACATTAGGTTCCTTCTAGGACTTCTGCTTCTACTGTGGCTCCTGCATGGCCNCTGTTGAACAATGATTTATTCCTACAAAACGCAATAAGACATAATTTAGGTCGTATTTTTGACGAAAGAACAATAATATCATATCATTTCTAGTTTCGAATAAGTGTTAAAAATACACTTATCAAGATTCATTCTCAAATACCCGGACAGTTTAACAGGAGATTTTGATGGTGACCTTGAAACAGATCGATCCATTCATTTGCTGAACAACATACATATAACTTGGATGAACAAATAAAGTCTATCTTAGAGATCGAGCAAATATACTTCAGACTAAAAATACATTAGGTTCCTTCTAGGACTTCTGCTTCTACTGTGGCTCCTGCATGGCCTTCTCGATGGGCTGCGCTTGTATTCCTTCACTTGAATTCATCGACTTACAAAGAAAAAAGAGTTTATTATTTCACAAGATAGTTGCATGATTCTTAGATTTCAGTAGTACAATTACAATCTTCTAAGAGTTAAATCCCTCTAAGAAGTAAATAGTTCCAGATTGCACCAATACACTTAAAGAGGCTCAAATTTAATTTCTAACACTATTAGAAATTGAATTCCAAGTGCCTGCCTTGGTTTTGTTTTGGTAAAGGAGAAACGACATTCTTTGAAAATTTAGTCCCTTAAAAGAGAAGAAAAACAGACAAAGAAGAGAAAAAATATAAAAGAGTACCCAGATATAATTTCTGGTCCAAGGATTCTTCAACTCACTATTATCAAGTTTGCTGATCTGAGCAAGAGAAAAACAAATTACCAAATCGACTTGAAAAATTCATGTATGCAAAGAAGGTTAAACACTTTGAAGATGAATAAAACAATGACTTGCAGCATATTTAATGTCTTCGTAATTACTATAGTCAATATGCCAAAGGTTCCTGAATACAATAACAAATGTTTATAAACCCCATTAACAAGGTTGCACGGACCCATTAGTATCTCTACAGTTAAAAAAAGGGTACGGAGTAAAATAAGTTACCATCATCACAAGAAACTTCAGCAAAACAAATAACCCTAGATTTTGGTATGTAATCCTGAAACATTTTTTCACAAGATAAATGTATTTGCAAAAACAAACAAAGTTCTAACTCAGAAAATTCTACTTACCTTCAAGTCTTGCCTAGGAGCAGAAGAAGGATTACATATTTCTTCTAGCATGTCCAACATCTCATTTCAATATGTAAATGATAAACTAAAGGAAAATCCATCTACAATAATGTTCACGAAAATATAACTCAAAAAATAGAGAAAAAGATGGAAGAGAAAACTCTTACTTTTATAAAGCTCCCCTCTGATTCTGTAAGGATGTGAGTGCTATTCCATCACTCACCAATAAGCTTGGTTAGGTCTTCCGAAGGAAGAGATCTTAGATGTTGACATTCATCCATCTTTAATGTTAAGAAATAAGTTCAATGGAGGAACTTCAATAATCAATAAAATGCAATAATGCTCTGCAAGCATAATTATTAGAGTAACAAAAATGACATTACTATGAAGAAATGTGTAAAACTAACAAAGAATCCCAAGTGGCTGCAGCTATATTGAATTGCAAGTGGAATAAAGAATTTTGTATTATGTAATGTCTAAAAATTCCTCACTTACCTTAACTTTGCATAATCAAAAATAGCCCCACTTTGTTAACACGCTCAATTGTGAACTTTTCAACTGCAAACCATGATAGATTTTGAAGTCGTTACATTAATAAAACATAATGATATCTATCAGCTTAAGTTGCAAGAANCATAATCAAAAATAGCCCCACTTTTTTAACACGCTCAATTGTGAACTTTTCAACTGCAAACCATGATAGATTTTGAAGTCGTTACATTAATAAAACATAATGATATCTATCAGCTTAAGTTGCAAGAAGCATTACATGTATAACACAGATTTTGGAAACTAACCAAGTTGGTCAACTGTAAAAAACTCATTCTCAGTACCATCATCCCATCCCAATAACGCAAGATAGTTCACCATAGGCTCAGGCAAAAATCCCATCTCCAAGAACTATTGAATGGAAATATTACAAATGACATTAGTCCTGAATAAGGTGAAAAAGTAATCCATGGGATAATGAAATAAAGTGATAATCATCAAGAAACATAGATATATATATTTCCTACTCTCATTTTTTTATGAAGCAGAGTTATATTTCTAATTAGATAAGTAGAAATCAAGGACTATTTTAAAGGGAAACAGAAATAATAGTGTGATTTACTACCTGACCCACTGAAGATGCACCATGCATTTTCGAAAGTTTGCTCCAATCAGGTGCAAGAATCATAGAAACAAGTGCAAAGCAAGGTATTGGGAATCTGACCACCTGGTTTATAGTTACAAATGTACAAATCTTGCCAAGTCAAATCAAGAAGAAAAATAGATAATTGACAAGGATTGCACAAAAATTCAATAATTATAATAGAAAATAATGTAACTTCAACCATGAACGTGGGCAGTTGTAAATATAAATTATTTTTTCAAAAATAAACAGATTAAAAGAAATCACAAACATACTCCGAAACTAAAAATCAAGCAGTAAAAAGGAAAATTATAAGTATTGTTAATTTTTTTGTATACAAAACAAATAGTCTCCAAACTGAAAATTAATGGTTTTCACTATATTTCTCCAATTCCTACTTAAAATTATTAGTTTCTCCTTCAGTATCTTAATTAATGCTGCCAAGTATAACGAAGATGTAAACAGAGCAAGGATCTGATTGTCATATTTACAGTAATCTATTATATCAAGATGTGCTTATTTTCTTTTGTACACTGTCAAGAAGAATTCGATGAGGAAATCATCCATAGAAGTCGCGGGATGACTTTTTTGTGGGTTTATTTCAGACACGTTTATTAATGCTTACATAAAAATAAAAAATAAATAAAATCGATCCTTTTAGGAGTATTCGAAAAACTCGATATACAAAATTTTGAATCCAATTTTTCTTTTTCGTAATTTGAGAACCCAACAAGAAAAGCTCACCTAAAACACCAAGATCATAGCCAAAGAAAGAACCTGCCATAGCTGCAACAATACAGGAAAATATGAAATAATTCAAGCAAAAATGTACTAAAAAGTAAGCTGACAAAGAGAAAAACTATCAGTGCCTTTGTGATAGACTCCTATCAAGCTCTAGAAAGGAATCGAGAAGCAGTTAATAGTAACAAATTCTATTAGATTTGGTTACAAAATACTTATAAATAGGGAAGAGGTAGGATGTATTGGGGGGGGAAATATTGAGTAGTGTGTTGATTAAATTAGGAGAGCTCGAGGCCTCTCGAAAGCCATTGGATTGTTCTTTTAATTCTGTGGTCGGTTCTTCATTTCATAAATAATTGTCTTACATTCTGCAGTTCAATACAGATATACGATTTACAAATTATAGCTTCAGTTTCATTACATAAATCAGCCGTAGTACAATTCCCATCCTAATCACTAATAAATCAGTCTCCTGTTGCTCCAGCAGGTTGATAAACATCATCTCAGCAGCAACACAGGTCCTTGCAGCAGCTTCACAGGTCCAGAAACTCTGCAGCAACGCACAAGGTCCTCTCCAGATTCCTCAGCAGCTTAGATCTTCCAGCAGCCAGCTCCAGGAACCTATCTCTTCGGCAGCAGCTCCTTGAACAAGAGTGAGACCCACCATAAGAGCATTTGGAACCGGACACTATTAGGGTTTCTATTAGAAGAATTGTAATAACAAGAACAGAAGTTTCAAAGACCGAGTTCGGGGATAAGGTTGAACATAGCAGCACGCAGCTTTTCCTTAAGGTGACTGAAGGTGAGTACCAGGGCAAGAGCCCCCAGTACCCTCCACAACACCACCACCATCACCTTCATCCTCCAATAGCCGGTAAATAACTGATAATACACAGAAACGAGAGGCAGAGGTCAGGATTCAGGGCGAACGTCGAAATCCATTTTTCCTTCAAATGGTATATGTATTATGTTTTATAATTTGTGAGAGAGGATAGTGATAAAGATAGAAAAGGTAAAAAGGTATATAATGAAGATATTTTGTGAACAGTATCACACCAATTTGTGAATATTGGGAAGCAGATAGCAAACCAGTTCAGTGTGAAAATGAGGGTAACAAAAATGAATGGTGATCATGGGATTCACTCTTTTAAGGTAAAGGGGATACATATATAGTAGGGAAAGAGACCATCAGTGGAGGTTTTCCAAAAACAATCATGCAACACAAACATCAAGATTGATATAAAATTTGACATAATGCCGTATGGCATTCTATCGTTAGACACTTTAAAACACATTCAATTTTTCCATGTAATCATCTACTGTCATATGCAATTAATCTACGTATACAATATAGTTTCAAGGAAAAAGGATTATTGCTGGTTGCTTAATGCTCTGTAATGTGTTAGCAACAAGTCCAAAAAGAATTATAACACATTTGGAAATGCAGAATGCACTATATAAGATGGCAACTAAATGAGAGAGCTTAAGAAAGAGAAATAACCACCTATGATATACCTGTTCAAAAATTTTGAAGAGCAAATAGTCTTGAGTTGAAATATCTCCCAGTGAGTGAAAAGTAACCTTGATTAATAAGTGACCAGAGCAGTCTACACATTGAAACAAAGAAATAGATAGTGTTAGTAAAATTTTGTAGTAGGGAAAGCATCTGTAGTTTCAAGTATTTTTCTTTTGAAGAAAATTCTAAATTTCAAAACTTGCATATCAGTCAAGCAAAAAAGGAATGCAGAGGAAATAGATAAATGGAGAAAGGATTAACTACAGGATATTTTTCCCAAAAAAAGGCCTAAGGTGTGATTTATAACATACAAAAAAGAATAAGAAAAAAAAAAAGAATGTTACCTTATCTTCCTTCTCTGTGCTCAAGTTACCAGTAATCTTTGCTGGAACAGTCACCATCTTTGAAATGATGGAAGCGGTATGCATCCCTTACAACAATAGTTCGAGTAAAAATCTTAGATACAAACTTAATCCAATTGTGGCAATCCTTACAGACACGCAGATTCTTCATCACTCGCAAGGGAATTTTACCAAGCAAGGTCAGAAGTCCAAATGCTATAGCTAACTTCTCACTGTGAATATATGCAGTTGGGTCCTTCAGCCCCAGCTCAAAGTCATTCCAAAGGCTAGAAGAGTCTTGTGCATAACCGATTGCCACTGCCTGCTTGTTCAGATCCTCTAAGAACTCATATATCTGATCTGCTAGAGGATGGAGATGATCACCAACAAAAAATACATGAATTGAATTATTTACTTCAATCCAGCTACAACCAGGCTCTTTCTTCACTCCTCTGTATTTCATGAGCTGCCTTGTACAATTTCGATCACCCCATTTACCAGCATTAGCATACATGTTTGACAGAAGAACATATGTAGCCGAGTCTTTAGGTTCTAGTTTCAAAAGATTTTTGGCTGCGAATTCCCCTATTTCCACGTTCTTGTGAACTGTGCAAGCACTTAAGAGGGTCCTCCAGACCATTGCATCTGGTTCAATTGGCATAGAATCCACAAATTCTCTTGCACGACGCACTTGACCAGCCCGTCCAAGAATATCAACAGCACAAGCATAATGTTCTGGTTTTGGTACTAAGCCATGCTCTTCTTTCATAGACTTGAAGTAGGTAAACCCCTCCTCCACCAATCCCACATGGCTACAGGCTGTCAAAACCCCTACATAGGTTATATGGGTTGGCATCACTCTCATCTTTTTCATATCCTCGAAGAGTTCTATAGCTTTACTGCCATATCCATGCTGAGAGTAGCCTGTTATCATAGCGTTCCAGGAAACCTCATTTTTCAGAGGCATTTCAAAGAACACCCTCCTAGCATTGTCAAGGCTTCCACATTTTGCATACAACGTGATTAATGCATTGCTGACTTCTATCACATTTTGCATACAAGGTGATTAATGCATTGCTGACTTCTATCTCAGTGTCATACCCTGTGTTTATTATTCTGGCATGAATTTGTTTTCCTTGTTTTATATTTGTTGTATTAGCAGATGCACTAATAGCAGACCCATAGGTGTACACATTAGCTTCTTCCCCACCTTGAATCATTCTAGAAAACACCTTCAGTGCTTCCTCATACTGTCCACTCTGGGCGAAACCAGATATCAATCCATTCCATGAAATGTTATCTTTAGCATAAATTTTGTCAAATGCCAAGTATGTGTACTGCATATTGCCACATCTAGAATATAAAGCGACAAGTGCATTGCCAATTGAAAGATCAAGAGAGTATCCAGAGACAATTGATTGAGCATGAATCTGCTGTCCTTGATTAAAAGCTTGAATTCCAGCACATGCACTGATTGCACTTGCCAATCCTATGTTATCCGATCGAATTCCACAGTCTTGCATCTCTTGAAACATTTTAAGAGCTTCCATAAACAAGTTGTGTTGAGAATATCCAGAGATCAATGCTGTCCAGGAGACAATTTCATCCTCATCAAGACATCTGAAAATTTTCAAAGCACTGTACAATTTTCCATGTTTGGCATACATGTCTATAAGCACGCTACCAACATACACATTTGGATGAAAACCAGTTTTTATGACTTGGTTATGTAATTGTTCTCCTAGATATAGTGCTCCAACGGAAGTACAGGTCCTTAGGATACTCGGATATGTATACTGATTAGGCTCTAGCCCCCTAATCAGCATCTGGGAGAAAATATGGAAAGACTCGTGGAGATCACCCATCTGCCCATAGGCCACTAGCATCACGTTCCATAGGACCACATTGTCCATCTGCGTTGAAAGGAAAATTTCATGTGCTGTCTTAACATCAGAGCATTTTACATAAAGATCAAGCAAAGAGCCCTCAATAATTATATCAGAACACATTCCTGCCTTGATTGCATAGGAGTGCAGATGTGTTCCCTTATGAAGAGCCCCCACTGATGTACAGCACTCAAGAGGCTTGCAACTGTGACATATCAGGCTTCAAGGACTCACTCTGCATTTTCTCAAACAAATGAAGAGATTTATGACTTGATCCTTGCATTGCAAGTCCAGAAATTAGTGTGTTATAGGAGACTTTATCCTTGGACTGCATTTCGCTGAAAATCAACTCAGCAGATGTCAAATTCCCATATCGAGAATAAAGTGTCACAAGAGCATTGCACACAAAAAGTTCAGACGAAAATCCCCACTTGATTATTAGACAATGCAGTTGTTCTCCAAGTCCAAACAACTCTATTTTGGTGCAGGCACTTATAATGCTTGAAAAAACGTATGGAGTAGGGAATACTCCTGATTTACGCATCTCACTATAAAGAAGAATACCTTCTAATTCACGAGAATTACGAGAGAAGCCTGATATAATGGCAACCCAAGAAACACTATCCCTCGTGTGCATTTTTTCAAAAATATGCATGGCATAATCTATAAATCCATTCTTTGAATACAAATCAATCAGAGGATTACAAACAAGTGGGTTATAGCTGAAGCCGAGATGGATAAATTTAGCATGAATCTGCCGCACAAAGTGAAAATCATGTCTACCACTGCAGCACACCTGAAAGACACTAGCAACAGCGCTCTAATCTGGGGTAACACCTCTGTTAAATATCCATGAAAATAGACTAAATACTTGATTATACAACTTTTTCCTAATAAATAAAGATATCAATCGATTCCAGGAAGATAAATTTCTGCTGACTGCAAAATCATCCAAAATTTGTAATCCCCAAACTATTTTTCCAGCAGCTGTACAAACTTCGACCAGTCCATTAAAAATTCTGTTATCCTCATGTAATCCAAGTTTCAAAATTTTTGCCTTGAACTTTTTGGCATCTTGTAGAGATACCAATTGGAGACATTCATCAATAATCTTCGAGTAGTCAGTTCCAGAACTTAGGGGAATTTCTCTCAGACTGTTGGACTGGAGAATGAAAGTTTTCTTTGTTCCAGAACTTATTTCTAATATCTTTTGTACATTCCCTGTATCTGGAATTTCATCGAAAACTCTAGAGGCAGCAATGCTGCTAAAAGCAGCAAAATTCAAAATAGGAGCTTCAAAGCCTTGACACCACTACAAAATTTTAGTCAAAATTACATAAAATAGTAGAAAAGTTGAAACAACAAAAAAAAAAATGCATAACTATCTCGTCTGAATTTAAAGTAATCGTAAAAAACTCCATATGAGTTGCAAATAGAAAACTAAGTGACTATGAAATAATAATAATAATAAAATGAAAAAGTACCTTGTATATGAATTTTGACGGAGTTTTAAGCGAAAATCGACGTAACATGAAGTTCGCAGAGGATCCATATAGCCTCAGTATGGTATGTGCTGTGAGGACGCGCATGAGAGGTGAGGGAAGGCAGGGGTGGAGAAAACGATAAAAATGACATACCGATAACACTAATAAGATTAACATCTTCTTAATCCAGTTGTGCAACATGAAAATCCATTTAGTCAATATGTCCTCATCAAGATTTCAAGAATCCATCACAATATTAAGGCACAGACGAGAGAGGGGATGAAATGTCTGGATTTGGGTAACTGGGCTGGGATAAGCGGTAGTTACACAAATACCCTTAGGGGGGGACTTTGAAAAAAAATGATAAATTTGAATTAAGTGTAAATTAACGCACAAAATACGCTCAAATCTAAAAGATTACGGTATCAACGTTAACCAGCCTAAAAAAATTGGAAGGAGAAAGAGGAAATCATCCACAAATTCATTCATTATTCGAAATTTTGAAAAAAGATCAAGATTATTTCAATATTGAAAGTTGCTTTGGAAAGAAATCGAGATCGTCAATTACAAGTTTTGTTCCTTTTTTTTATTTTTTATTTTTGACTTCATGTTCATTCATTATAGTCTTTGCATAGATTATGAAAGTAACAAATATAATTATCAATTCCCCTTCCCAGCTAAAATCTCTAGCTTACGAATTATCAATTTTAATGATTTTGTAATTGTATTTGGAAACATGTTTGAAAATAACATTATTTAACTTTAGATGAAATGAATTGTGTCAATACATATGAAAAAATAACTTTGAATCAGTTAAATCGTGATGCATACAAGGTGTTTGACAAAAGGAAAATATGAATTCTGCCACTTTTCTATGAAAAAATGACATTCTGTCACTTTTCTAAAAAAAAGTCACACTATATCCTTGAAGCAATGAACTAGATGCATAAGTGTACAGTTTTTGGAAATTTGAATATACCAATTCAAGCCCCGTTTTATGATAATACATATGAAAAAGAAAATTTTGAATCAACTAAATCATTGATGCATGAGGTCTTTGACAAAATGTGAATGTGAATTCTGCCACTTTTCTATGAAAAAGTGACATTATGTAACTTTTGTACGAAAAAGTCACATTATCTCATTGGAATAATTAGCTAGATGCATGCGTGTGCGTTTTGAAAATTCGAATATACGAATTCAAACCATTTTTATTTTAATACATTCATGCATGCAAGGTGTTTGCTCAATGAGTGTGAATTCTGTCACTTTTATATGAAAAATGCGTCATTCTGTCACTTTTTCCTCAAAAAAAGTTACAGTGTCTCATTAAATAGATGCATATTATTCTGTCACTTTTTTTAAAAAAAAAAAACTCATACAATTTTTTGTAATCTTGTTGTAGATGTGAATAAAATTAATGTCTTCATTTGATATGGAGGCAAATGGACACAAAATAATGAATATACAAGTCAGAAAATGACTTGAATTGTTGTACCAATGGATTGCATGTACAACAACCTTGAGTGCATTATATTTTCTGTGATGAAACTAAGTGCATCAAGAAAAAGAATAAAAATACAATATAGAGTGAAGAAAAACCTACCTCTAATGGAGATTTCGAATGATATTTCTCTAATATTTTATTTGGAGCTCAAGATGAAGGATAAAGATCTTGCAAGCTTTCCATTGTGTGTGGATGTGACAACGGTATCAAAAAGTCACGAAACTAAATTTGTTAATAATATACAACGTTTGGAGGTTACTGATTTCGGAAAAAATGATATGATGCAACTGCAATTTTGTGAAGCC
>CAIGRB010009968.1:32132-44119 GCA_903798255.1 Fraxinus quadrangulata
TACATGAAAAACAATAGATTTTCTAAAATGACTTCTAATATAGTTGAATACGTAAATTCGGATACAAAAGCAACAAAAGGTTGTCCGATAGAGCATTTATTGGAATCGTTAAGATACTTATTACAACAATGGTTTGTGAAGCATATAAATGATGCACGAATATCCTTCACGACACTTGCTACCAAACAAGAGAAAAAATTGAGAGAAAAGTCTGTGGAGTCAAAGAAAATGAAGGTAAAAAAAAGCTATATACCTGTTGTTTTGTTGTTATTGTATATCGGGATTTCTATTATAACATGATTTGCAACCTCTATTCATATTGAATTTTCACTTTAAATATTCCTTTATTATAAAATAGCGACAGATTTACTAATAGAATATTTTGTTGTATTATTCACACAGGTATCAACTTCAAGTTCAATATTGTACCAAGTCAATGATGATTTGTTGAATATGGATGAAAAAACATGTACATGCAACCAATTCCAAGTACAGAAGATTCTGTGTGCACACGCACTTGCTATTATTGCAAAAATAAAGGGAGATTCATATTCATATTGTTCGATATATTACACAACAGATATGTATATTCAAACCTATAGTGGAACAATTTTTTTACTTGGAGATCACAATGATTGGAATGTACCGAATGCGGGAAAAGTAAGAGTAGTCTTGACTCCTAATTCAAAAAGAAAATCCGGAAGACCTAAAGAAAAAAGGATACCATCAAACGAGAGAAAATTCAAAGTGCAAAATACGGAAGATGTGAAAATTATGACCACAATCGTAGATCATGTCAAAATTCAACAAATGTAAAAAATGAAACCACAAAAGAAACGGAAGTTGGAAGACATATGAAACTAGATTATTCGATAATTTTTGTTTTAGAATGTTTTTCAGCAAAATGTCAATTCTGAAGTTTATTTTTTATGTGAGCTTGTTTAAAAAAAAAAGTGACGATAGATTTTGATGGAGATGAATTTCTTTAAAAATGGTTTGTTATGTGTATATTTATGTCACAATGGATATCATATTTCATTGACATTAAATCCACTGTTAGAAGTATCGTTACTTAATAAATCGATCAGGTTACAGAGGCATATTGTTAAAAAAGTGACGCGGTGTCACTTTTTTTCAAAGAAGTATTGTTCTTTAATAAATCGATCAGGTTACAGAGGCATATTACTTTTTTAACAAAAAAGTGGTTAAAAAGTGATGTCGTGTCACTTTTTTTTAAAGAAGTATTGTTACTTAATAAATCGATCAAGTTACACATAGGCATATTGTCACTTTTTTGTTAAAAAAAGTGACGCCGTGCCACTTTTTTTTAAAAAAAGTATTGTTACTTAATAAATCGATCAGGTTACACAAAGGCATATTGTTACTTTTTTAACAAAAAAGTGACGCCGTACCATTTTTTTTACATAAAAAATTGTTACTTAATAAATCGATCAGGTTACACAGAGGCATATTGTCACTTTTTTAACAAAAAAGTAACCCGCTACGATGTCACTCTTTTGTTAAAAAAGTGACAATGTCACTCTTTTGTTATAGTTAGGTAATATATTGCAATTCTTTGGATAACATGTTTTGTTATGCCTTGCTAAACCAGCTGATAGTGTACTTTGACCTTGTAGTAGGATATATTCGACCTCGATTATGCCAAATAATATACAAGTGACTAGTATGTTAAAAAAAAGTGACAGTGTCACCGTTTTAATTGTCACTTTTATTTAAAAAATGTGACATTATGTCACTTTTTGAAAATGATCAGTGGACGTTGATTCGCATGGTCTAGCAGAAGCTGTTTAAGCATTGTAGGAACATTTACATAAGGTTGAATTCTTGATAAGACTATTTAACAGAAACTATTAGTGAAGCTCTTGTAGATCACACACGGTTGTACAAGCTGCTAGCATGTTAAAAGTTACAAACATGTTATAGTTAGATACTAGTACTAATATTGATCAGCTACATCACCAATTTTTCTTATTCATTGATATTGTAATAAAAACATATCCAAAGCTTCAAATATTAACAAGTGAAGCTGTCCCGCCACTATTGACATTGTCACTTTTTTGTCCAATTAGTCATTACATACATGAACTACCAACCAATTTATATACATCCACAAAATATTCTAATTAAATCAGTAATTACATAACAAGACATGTCCACTTCTTCAAAATCACCTTCTTATTCTTCAAAATCAGACTCATTTTGCACCCATTCATTATCTGTATCATAACCCTCATCTTGCTTCTTATTTCCATAAGCATATAATTGAGCTGCCAAGTTTTTTCTAACAAGTGGAATGCTAAATATTTTTGGCATTTCATTTAACTTTTCGTTAATGAAGTATTGTGCATATTTAATTACATATATTCCATAGTCTCCATTGCATGCAAAAAAGAAAAGGAATTTAGACAATTACACACTTGAATGTCAAATAACAACAAAAAAAAAAAAAATCTTGTGAAAGCAATCTAACCGTTATTCTGCTGTGGAAGTTTTGAAACAATTTTTACAACCAATGGTTTAAAAGCATCTTCTTTCGAAATGCATTTTCCCTCAAAGAAGCCAGCATGAAAAAGAAAATGGGGAATTATATTAGAA
Source organism: Fraxinus quadrangulata (assembly GCA_903798255.1). NCBI lineage: Eukaryota > Viridiplantae > Streptophyta > Magnoliopsida > Lamiales > Oleaceae > Fraxinus > Fraxinus quadrangulata. The sequence goes on from CAIGRB010009968.1 coordinate 34,749, forward strand.
GATGGTTTAACAGCCTCAATTACTAAAACTTTCCTCACAATCTTGTGATACGAATTGTATACATTAATGCACATATATTGAATATCAAAATGACAAAGAATCCAATGGGCTGCATTTGACATTCGAATTGGCATAAGCATATGATCAACAAGTCTCCAACTTATATTACACAGCATATACAACCCAATAGTATACGAAAGAAGAGAATTCTGTTTTTTTAGAGTGGTCTTATCTTGGAAAAATTCAGCATACATCCCTCTAATTTGTCTATCAAATGGAAAGTCTGTGGTTATAGTATTTATGCTTATATCATATCTATGCCTTAACATCTTTCTCAAGTAATAGAAACACACATCGATATGCCACACGAAAAGGAAAAATTAAAATCAACAATTGTACTAAATATTATATAAAAGAATCTTAAAATACCAACAAACAAAGTAAATTACAGTGTCTTCAAGAAATTCGTTCGGAATAAACAATTTGTACCACCACTATTTCGTATATGCAGCAATATCACCAAAGTAGAAGCAAGGATTGACTATAGAATTTTCATCATTGAAATGTTTATGCCTACATCACATAAATAATGCAAAAAGTCACATGAAATTTCACTTTACTTGAAAAAATTCACAAACAACAAATAATGGTAACAACTTATTTTTTTTTTATCAAATCCATTATGAACCAAAGCTAAAAAGTATCAACATCATTTCCCAGCGGAAGACCCAAACCAAATCGGAATGCAAAAGTGTCTTTTACAATACGTTTCTTAGTCCCCCGATGTAGAATCATATTCATTGACCCAGGGAGATTGAAGAAGCGCTGCAAGTTTCTTTTGTCTCTTCAACGACATGTCTGGGTCACGTCATCATCAATATCAATAGTTTCAAAATTTTCCTCTTCCATTCCAGTTTCAGCTTCAATCGTAGCCGTAACTTCCACAACCTTTTCCCAGACTTCATCTTTCAATTCAAAATCGTGGTGTGACATTATATTAATAAAATGAAAACACAAGTACTCGATTTTTTGCTAAACCAAGAGCAACAATATTAACAACTCTTAACCAATCATCTTCATGAAATTCTATTTCATCATTCAAATTTATTTCAAGTGTCTTATCATTTTTTTTCAATTCTCTTGTCACTATTTTCAATTTCATTGTCACCTTTTTCACTACCTTGTCACTTTTTTCAACTGTCTTGTCACTTTTTCTGACAAGCACCTCAACATTTTTTTCCCCACAACTCATTCCAAACTCTATGCCTAAAGAAAAACTAGGGAAGTCATTAAACACCTTGTTTGTTTCATCAGGTAAGCACTCCACATCATCTTACAAAAAAAGTCATAAAGATACACGAAAAAGTCACAAAGATACTTAAAAGTGACAATAAGTTAAAAAAAGTGACAAAAAGTAACTAATATAAATTTTAAACTCAAAAACTCTTAAATACCTTAATTGGTTCTTCATTGATAGCTAACATCTTGTCTACTTTGCGTTCTAGATTTTGTAGACGCTCCATTAATTCTTCATTTGTTTTAATCATTTCTTCAACATCTTTTAGATGGTCCTCCATTGGATTTGACTGAATTTTAATTTCGATATCCGTAATACATTTTAAAATTAGCTCATTTGATTGAACGACTTTCAGTTCAACTTCAGATAGCCATCTCAAAAGTTCTTCATTCGATTGCTGGACTTCCTCAAAAGAACACAGAATAATAAGAAGTAAGAAATTGAAATGACGAAATAGTAAAAAAGAAAAAAGGTCCACAAATCTCATCAGTATTTTGATTTTCTACAGATCTTCTGGCTTGGTCAACAGATTTTGCTTTTCTTCCATCCAATATTTTTTTCTGTTGAACAATGGGATGCTCAAAATCATAATCAACAAATAAACCAGTTGAATACTCTTCTTCCTTCTCTGTCTCAAACGGCACAATTTGATTTATTTCCAACTGAAAAATACATAATCATATAAATAAAAGAAAAAATAAAAGACATAAAATAAATAATAAAATGGTACAAAACTTACTTTAATCAAATAAAAAATGCTCTTTCTTAAACCCACGGATGTCAAATGCTGATTACAACTCCAACTCAACATCCAAGGATGTTGAGGTTTATGCTTGTTCTTAATGCAGTAATTCTTCTGAGCAATAACAGTGGCAGTTTAAAAAATTCATATTTGAAAAGCAACTAGGAATCCATTCAACCTATAATCCAAAAACTTCTTTTCCATAAAAATATTCTTGATTCTCTGATGAAATGCACACTTTAGTGATAATAGAGTCATACTAAAAGCTTCTATACCCCATGGAAAAGAATTCAACTCTTCAGACTCCACAAGATAAAAAAAAAAAGAGTCATCAACTACCCTATGATACGATGTACCAAAAAGGAAGGACGTAATCAGATAAACTATACATATATCAACAACATCTTTCTCTAAAGTGTTAGCAGGCAAATATAAAAACACTTCTTGGACCTCTTTTGTTGAAATGCTTTCATAATCTGTGAAGTACAGTTCTTTCAAACGACTATTCTTTCTATATCGAATAAAGTCACCATTTCCAGTACATTTTAGCCCCAATATCAAACAAAATTCCTCAACTGAAAATCTCACAAACTTATCACATATATTGAACCACATTTCATTTGAATTAGGTTGCTTAACTTGTCTAAGCAACAACTAGTGTATCAATTGTGGTTGCACAATACTATCTCCTTCAAATCAATAAAGGCACCAAAGCATGTATCCTTAAACAAACTCCTTTGATATGAAGTAAAATTTTCATTTAATTTAGTTATCACCTCGTGTGGAATTAATAATGTGACTTTTCCTTTAAACCAACACGATTGAGGAATTAACAAATCCCAATCCTACAAAAGGAAAAAGATACGGTTAGGAAAATATGTTTGTAACATACATGCCTTACGAAAGTCCGTAACATACACGTTTGTAATATGTTATAATGACTGAATATATGTTTGTAATATACATGCATAAGTGTCAACTCATATTTTTCTAGATTCAAGTGAACGTTTAGATATGTAATGTGACAACAAAATAGCATCCAAGTTAAATCATGATCATTCAAAAAAGTGACGAGGTGACACTCTTTTAACAAGAAAGTGACGAGGTGTCACTCTTTTATTAAAACAAGTGACACGATGTCACTTTTTTGTTAAAAAAGTGACAATATGTCACTCTTTTGTTATAGTTAGGTCATCTGGTTTAGCAAGGCATGACATAATCAGTTATCCAAAGAATTGGGTAGGGTGCTTTGACCTTGTAGTAGGATAGGTTCAACCTCAATTATGCCAAGTGATATACAAGTGACTAACATGTTAAAAAAGTGACAGTGTCGCCGTTTTAATTGTCATTTTTTATTAAAAAGAGTGACATTATGTTACTTTTTGAAAATGATAAGTGGAATAAAAGGTGACATTCACTTTATGAAAATGATTAGTGGATGTTGATTTGCTAACTAGAAGTTGACCACTTTTTTTACATAAAAATATCAATCATTGTAAATGTATGCATGTGCATGAATCACTTTTGGCAAACACTCAAAAAAAGTGACAGAAAATAACAAAAAAAATGATCAAAGGAACCCCACACCAATGTTGAGATGTTTATAACAACCTCCACACCAATGTTATAATCTAGTACATGCTATAGAAATCAAACACATGATAAACGCTATGAGAATTGAAAAACTAGCATGCACATTGATACCGTCCATTCTTATAGCACTGACATCGCAACTTTCACAGAGACCCACCATTCATAACCAAAATGGCCACTTCAATTGATGAAACCCCACCTCTCCTCTCACCGATCTATGCATATTTCATTTTACACAAAACAAAAGGCAAGGAAGTTGTGAAATGTTTTAAAATACATAACATCACATACGAAATATCAAAACCAGAAAGTTAATTTCCCAACAAGGAACTAAAAATAAAACGCATACACAAGAGAAATCGAAGAAGTTAATGCTACCTTGAGTTTATAAGATGTTGAAGATATTTTGATTTTCTTCGGTTCTTCATCATTATTTCTTTTTCTCTTCAACCCACTTCCTCTAGCCATTGCAGAAATAGGAGTCAGAGTCCGGTATCGGAGTCAGTGTCAATGTCGAAGAACTCAGAATCGAACTTTTCTCTTCGATTTTTCTTCTGGATTTTGATCGAAACATGTTAGGGTTTCAACTATTTGGGATTTTTAGGAACCGTGTTTAAGATCTCCACTAAATGAGATGAGGAGATTGAAGATGAACAAAAACAAAGGAATAAGAAGACGAAATCAACAAAAAATGGTTAGAAATGGAGATTATAGATTGAGATTTCTGGAAAAAATCGCCTCAGAGATGAGAGATGAGAAGAGTGGGTATCCGTTTTGGGGTTTCTATTGGGTTAGGTTACTATATGGGGGTTAGAGCCCATTTTAGTTAATAATAGTTTAGAAAGAACGTAATTGTTACTTGATTAAAATAAATAATTAGTTTAAAATGTATTAATCAAATTAATCAATATTTTAGGGTATTNGGCACAATGCCTAATATTTCACTGGGATAATGGGTTATAATTTTTTCTTGGGTTTCAGTTTTTTTATTTTGGGTTGAGACAAATTAGTATATGGGCTGGGCTGTAAACAAATAAAAAATCCAATACTACAAAAAAAAAAAAAAAATGGATTGAGTCTGGGGCCTGAGCCCAAAGTTCAATGTCTGTCCGTTTCAGCATTTCATTAAATATTTTATCAACGGAGTATTCCAAACAAAAATGGCACAATTAGCAAAAAAAAAATCCATGCAAAATCATGTATGCATAAACTCAATAAAAGACTGTGAACGACTCCGTCCATATGGGGAGGAGGAGGAACAAGGAGAGTTAAATATTTCAATGGCAACCGAACTTTGAACAATGTCACTACTTAACCATCAAACTTCATGAATAGTCTCATTAGCTATTGAACTTTGCTCTGTCCCACTCCATCAATTGTCGTCCGGATGGAATTTCGTTAATGTATTTATTTACCTGGATGGCGGAGAAATGATGTGACCAGTTAAATCGGTTCAAATGGTAAGTTAAGTGCCAACTCATCGCCACATCAGCAATTAAAACCCTCTCAATGGTGAAGTATCTCTTTATATTCTCACCTCTGCTCTCTCAGCCTTGAAATCAATACGATATTCTCTCATGGTTGAGACTTGATTCTGTCGATACCCTCAAAATGCCTACTTTTCCAAGTCAATCCTACGAATTTCTCCCTTCCCCGAAGGGCAGTGTTTTACTGCTAAAGAAGCCGAAGTGTTTCTCTTCTGGTTATGAACAAGATTCAGAGGTAGACACTGAGACCCTGAAAACAACAGTCATTCAAGATTCACCCTCTATTCATGTTGCAAATGATGCCACTTGGTTAACACTGATATGGTTGTCCCTGAAATTCAAGACCCGCCTTCTTGTGTAGTGAAGTTCGCTAATGACGCGATTGATTCATGAAATGAGAAGAATCGCTAGGAGAAGTTTGCTGGTGATTCAAGAACTATAATGAACAAGAAGGTAATTTTGCTGATGAGGGAATTGATTCAAGAACTGTAACGAAACAAGAAGGGCATTTTGTTGATGAAGCAATTGATTCAAGTACCGTGAAGAAACAAGAAGATTTTTTTTTTTTTTTTTGCTAATGGTACAATTGATTCAATTACTGTGAAGAAACAAGAAGGAAGTTTTGATGATTATGCAATTGATTCAAGTATTGTGAAGAAAGAAGAAAGGAATTTTTCTGATTAATGGATTTGATCTTCAACTGAAGTTGCTTTCAACTATAAGGAAGAAGTACCGTCTTTCCACAGTGACCTTTGACCGGTTAAAAAAAAAAATTTGAAAATTGAGATAAAAAAACAAAAGGGATAAAATACCCTTTTGAGGAACTAGAAAAGGACAAAAAAAAACTCTTCTGCCGGATTCAACTGGACACCGACGGCCCACACTGGACCGACTTCGATCATTGTCGGAGATCGTCATTTCTCAAAAATTAGCTTGGTTCACTTTGTAGTTAACATTTTAATTTAATAAATCAAATATTTTTCATGTAATTTAATGTGGACTATGTTCTAGGTTGTGGATTATGGGTAAATTGTTGGCTTTTAGTAACGGAGATCGTCGAAAATAGTGATCTTCGCCAATTTCAGACCGGTCATTTACTTCTCGCAGACTGTGTTTAAATTCGAGTTTCACGGTTTGGAATCCAAACTGGAATCCAACGTTCTAGATCGGCCTATTTTTTCCCTTGAAATTTTATTTTAGCATTTTCCCGATTTCTTATTTTTTGTCAATTTAATTATTGGTTAATTTCTTTTTTATTTAATTTTTTAGTTTAAATATTTTTTAAATTTATTTCTTTAATTTTTAATTTTTTTTTCTTTTTTTCTAATTGAAATATATATAATTTTTAATTATTCATCTTCTCGATTTCTTTTTCTAACAGTATCGTTTTTTATAAATTATTTTTAATTTAATTTAATTTTATCTATTTATTTTAAATTTAATTTTTCATGAATGTCTTTTGAATTTGATTTTATTTCTTGAATTTTTAATTTTGTTGAATTTTTTATATTATCCTTATTTTAATTTCGTTTCTATGTTTCATAATTGTAATTACTGTTTAATTATTGTCTTTACAATTTCGAAAATTATAAATTTTTTCTTTGTTTTATTTTCCTTTTTTAAAATTAATTATTTTTTCTTTACTTTCATTTCTTTTATTCTATTATCTGTTAATTCTTACGTATAGTAGTTACAATTTGGTTAGTTTAATTTTGTGATATTATATTTTATTCCATTATCTCTTATACAAGTTTCTAACACTTGCAATTTTGAAGGATAGAGTACCATTTGGATGTTGAGATGAGACATATTCCCGACCCGGCAAAGTTACATCGAATTGTAACTTTGCCAACTTATGTCGATACTAGAGTTGCTCAATGATGAGCACTCAGACATGCTAAGTCGTTCCTACATATAGCTTTTGTATCCGTTGGCGACGTACATTTTTCTGGGCAGCTACTCAATGCATTACTATATCGGTTGTTTAAGTCATTGACAACGATATACTCCACTTCGATCTTGGGGGCAAGGTAGTTAGATTCTCTATATTTGAGTTTTCCATCATCACTAGATTGAAGTGTGCTGGCAAACAAGCAACAAGAGCCCGTATTCCGAGAAACAAAAGGCTACTGAATGAATATTTTCATGGATAAACGACAATAATTTTGGCACAATTAGGGGATGCATTCAGGGTATGCGACCAAATGTTAGACAAATTGAAGTTGGGCTTGGTGCTTATCCTTGAGAGCGTACTGAAGTGTCATCACAAAAAGATATCGTTTGACATTTTTCATTTAGAAGTTGTTGATGATATTGATGCCAAACTATCCATAGGGCAGAGATGTTTTGAGGATAACGTATGTTCAGGAGGGGGTATTCAATGCCCAAAGGGGATAAGCTCGACGTAAGTACAATGCTTATGGCTTGCTCTTAGCATTTCAGGTAAATATTGAACACAATGAACGTTAATTTTTTTATTAAATTTATACATAATAATTATAAGTGATACATATATGGATATATAAGCCTATCCACATCTTGGCTAGCCGGTATGCAAGGACATCGAGAGACATGCTGCCTTCGGATGCATCATTGGCGAGCACAAGAAAATCCACTTGCCAAACAATTATCAGCTCTCATTGATGATCCTAATTTGAATATTAAACATTTGTGATTTATATTGTATTTTCTTTCAAAATCTCAATACATGAACATGAACTTGTTGAAATGTCAATTTGTGAACATGAAATCCTCACTGAGTTGACATCGTCGATGGAGGAGGAGGGTCGAAGTTATGTCCATGAACTATCTATTTTGCCTGTTCAAGACGACCAAATTCCTGAGTTCGTCTTGGATCGAGATATAGTATGTTAATTGAATGTAATTTGTTGATTATCGTTTGTGTTGTAATATTTTAACTAAGTTATTCATTTATAATGTTCATATTTGTGTTGAACGCCATCTAATAGATCGACCATCACCTCCGTCGAGGAGATCAGCTCCACCGATGAGATCATCTTCTCCTGCATCCTGAGACCTTCCCATGAATTCCTCTATATAGTCATAGTACCTCCACCGATGATTTGTTTGTACCTCCACCTATGATGGGAGATGAGATGCGAAGTAGAAGAGTAATGACATGATATCAAAACGCTACGAGCTGATTTAGAAGACCTTCACATTGAGGATGTAGTGATACAAGGCGACGTAGTAGGCCAATGAGGGGGTGACGAAAGGACGGCTTTGCTAGTGATGGCTGGACTGGTAGTTCTCGAGACGGATAGGAGGGCAGAGGTATTGGAGGAGAGTGTCACATACGGTATGATGATTCATCGTGGCCACGAATGCTGCATTTTGTCATTTTTGTCATCTATGGAGGGGGGTGCAAGTGACAGAGGGTGCGGCCTTGATGGTGATGGAGCCGATGACTGTGAAATTGTAGAAGTGGCAGCAGAAAAGGATACCAGAGAGGGTGGCGGAGGAAGAGAAGATGCACAACATAATGGTGGATGTCGTTTTTGTGTTGAAAGGGGCGTTGGAGGATAGGAATAGTACAAAGCGTGCTATTGACTTACCGGAGCTGGTGGCGGTAAGAAGCCGAGATTGCCATTACAGTATATCATTTCTCCCTCTATGGATGAGACGAAGATGAGGACATTTATGGCCATGACGTTCACCAATCTCTTCCTCGAGGTCAACTTGCTTAGGTAGAATGTAACGTCCCAAAATTTCATAAACACTAGAGTGTTACCAAAAATTAATTTTTTTGTGGAACAATAAAATAATATTCTTTTAAAAAATAACTGGAATATCCATAATGAAAACATAATCATAAATTTAAATAACCGTCTTTAAACAAATTAAACTTGCTAATAATTTAAAGGAAAAAATAAACTTAATATTTTATCTCTTTGATTCCTCTTAGCAGTTACATTCACCATCTCGGCATTGTTCCAATCTAACCGAATTAACCTATAAACTTTTATAGGAATGAGTATTTAAAAATACCATGTAAGATATGTGCAGTTTCCACACACAATTATATGCAATAAAATAAATACTTCATACCACTTTTCTCTTATAGAGTATGTCGGTGAACAAGCGACACACCCATTTTAGGTCATCTTAAATTCCTGTAAGATCTCATATCTCTTAACAAAGAACTCGAAGGTCCATCGGCAATTCATGCATAAATTACTGAATATAAAAATATAAGGAAACAAACAACTTGCACAAAAGTATCTTGCCTTGA
>CAIGRB010009968.1:44731-64601 GCA_903798255.1 Fraxinus quadrangulata
TATATAAAATAAATAAAATTTTATTCTAAAATTTTCGGGACGTTACACAGAAAGTGTTCGATGAATGGTTCAAATTCCTTAAGCCCGAGTAAGTGTTTCATAATTTCCTAAAGTAAATTAACTCATCTGTGATTTTTGTGACATTTCTCTTTTTTCCAAAGATAGCTACAAGATAGGGGAGAAGACAATTCTGAACGCTAAAAAGTGGTTTGAAGATGTAACAACGACGTCAGCTTGGCTCGCCAATGATGTAAGTGTATTTTCGTTGTTATTTATTATGTTTGCATAATTGGTTATTGATTTAATTAAATGTCTACCTCTTTTTTGTAGCATATCGACAAGGTTATAGAATGTTGTGCGATCGGGCTCGGAGATACCAGAAATCATTTGACATTCCTGACTGAGTCATCCTGAGCTTCTTGTTTGTATGTGCCATTGACATTGAGCATAGCACGTGCCTACTCCAGAGGAATGGGTACATGGCACCTGAGTACATGCTCAAATGGGTCATAGGGCTGGAGCCGAGTTGTGGAAAGTCATGGATGAATTATACGCATATGTACATTTTAGTGATCACGAACTCACACTGTTTTTCAGTTGAGATCGTATTCACTAATTTTAATATATATATACAACTTCGATCATATATGTCGACACAAGGTCAGTTGGAGAAAATACTGGAATCGAGGGTTGTGATCACTTCCATGATATCTAGACATGTAATTATTCGAGTAAATGATAGACTAGTCATTGTACGGGACAGATGTTGTGTTTTTTACATCGTAAGTATAAGATATCGTAACAAGCAGTATAGTGGACATTTGAGTCCGAATATCGTTCCCACAAGGACTTACTTCATGATTCTAGTTTTTCTAACTCCTATTTGATAATAGCAAGTAAATAATTATAATAGTTGTGATTGCTTTTTTCCTAACTACTCTAACTACTTGAAAATATCAAAATTTTGCAAACAACGATTAATTGAAGATTCAAATATGGGATAAATATCAAGGGATAACAATTTCGTCTATTGATCACCTTAATTCTTAATTCAAGATTCATAACCTAATATAGTATTCGATCAAATTCTTTTATTATATTCAATTTACCCTTCTCGAGTTCTTATTGAGCCTATTTAACTAATTCAATTCAATATCTCTATATCAACCTTAGTTAAACGAAATACTAGTTCTAAAAATTCACATTATAACCTCAATAATTAGTATAAGTATTTCTACACGTTATATTAATTTACCGGATTTTATTATATGATCTAAATTTCAAATTCGCCTCTCAATTCATGAGAGACTCACATAATCATCAAATTAGTGATCAATTAATTCAACCAACACACACACACACACACATATCACAGAAATCTTGAATAAAAAAATAAAGGATCACAAGTCGATTACATTATTTGTCATAATATGAAAATTAGTTACTCATAATGTGAAAATAAACAAAAGAAATTGTCTTTGAATATATCACCGGATTCTTTGAATAAAGATGTAGAAAAGAATTTAATATTACACCAAGATTTTCTTCATCTTCCAATCAATGCTTCAAACTTGAATTTCTTGACGATTTTCTCCTTTGAGTTTTGCTCTTTGATCTCTCATTGTATATTTGTTTTCTTAATGTGTCGAACTCCTAAAATTTCCTCATTTCTTCTCTTTATACTCCCATACACGTTTTCCCTAAATTTAGAGTTTTTTCTGAGCTTTTCGCGCCCAAAATAGAATAACCATAAAATTTGTGGCGCAGGGCCTAGGCGCTACATGCCTAGGCACTACATCTTTGTTTCTGTTGTCTCTTCATAGCATGTGTGCTGAGTTGTTGTGAAAATTTTCATTCCGGCGCTTGGGCGCTCTTTTCCTTGAATTTGGCTTTTTTATGGACTTTGACACAATTTTTACTCCACCTCCCCATACCTTTAAAACAATACTAGCAAACATATCAAAAATGTTCTATACTCATAATGTTTAATCAACAATTAAGTTAATATTGTATAAAACTCATGAGTAAAAACACACTCGTCAAGAGGACGATGGCGAGACAAGCAATATCATAAATATTTATATATTTTTTTTTAATTTGGAAACTTATTTTTTAGTTATATGTAATCGAACTAACATTTTATTATTTACTTGTAAGGGTGATTGTGCCAAATTCACAATTAAGTATATAGATTTTTTTAGTATTGGAGGCAAGGTTAATATAATAAACCAATCTTAGATAGATAGGTGGAGGTTGAAGTTAGCGTGCGATTTATATAAATACAATTATAATCCTTATGACATTGTATATTATTTTATTAAAAAATATAAATATTGTTTATTTAATTGTGACACATGTTTTAATGCAATAATTGTATATGTAATTCTAACTATATATGACTGTATAAGCAATTGCATGTTTAAAAATCGAAAAGAAGATTATTAGAATGTGAGATAGCGGGAAACAAACTACGAGAACCTCATTGTAACTTTCTAATAGTTGATTCAAAATATAAAACGGTGATCGAAGATCAAATAGGCTCAATTGAAAGCAATTGCAAGTTAAAAAATCAAAAGAAAGATTATTCGAATGTGAAATGGCAAGAAATAAAGTAAGGGAACCTAATTATCACTTTAGAATAGTTGATTCGAAACATAAAACGGTAATCGAAAATCAAATACGCTCAATTGGAAGCAATTTCTAGTTTATAAAGCGAAAGGAAGATTATTGAATGTGAAATGACAAGAAACAAAGTACGAAGACCTAATGTAACTTTCTAATAGTTGAAAATGGCGAAAGAAGGCGACCAGCTATTATCAGCCGGCTAGGCCGTTTCGGTCGACTGTTAACATCCAACCTGGCCGACTCTAAATGATGAGTGTAAATCACTAATCGAACTAATACCTTTAAAACATAGTTTTCGGCTTGTTATTGAATACTTTTGAGCGTTTTGATGTGTTTGCTCATGTTATTTTGTACGTTAGATACATAAAAGAAAATAGCATATTTTAGAGCTTGGGATGGAGCCACGAGTGATCATAAAAGTGGACTTGAAAAGGAGGTGAAACAAGAAAAAATATGAAGTGGAGAAGAGGCAAAGATGGAGGCAAATAAATAAAGTCAGAGACTTTGGCGCCATAGCTCCACAGTTGGGCGCCCAAGAAACACAAAAAGAGGGCAGAGAGCTCGACGTAACAGTGCTAGCTCCTAGGTACTTCAATGCCCAGCTTGAAAAACACAAACAGAATACGCGACACTGCAGTGCCGATACTGGGCGCTGCGGCGTCGCCTCTCCAGATTAAGAAATAGTTGTTTTTTTTTAAATTTTTCGGCCCAGCCTAACTTCAATCCATGTTGATTTCTTAAGAGGCTATAAATACAAACTGGGAGACCTGATTCAGGGAGAGAGAAAAATGTCTTAGGAGACAAGGAAAATGAGCAATCATCAAGAGCAAAAATGACAATGAATTGGAGAAGAATTTAAGCGGCAAAATAGTTTTTCTTATTCCTTTCTTCTCTATGTTCTTTATTTTAGAATTTAATATTTCGTTTTTAGTAGTCTGAACTAATTTTAATAACTAGGGTTTGATATAACTAAACTTGATACAAGTTTGGATTCTAATATAGTTAATTTATTTGATTTGGTCGTTAATTTATTTGTATTAATTCTTGCCCAATGCTTTCAATTACTTGATCAATAATTGAATGATTTGATGCTTTAAATTTTGGTATTCGGGAGAGAGAAATTTAGGCTTGATCTAAGAATAACATAACCTAGAAAATAGTTATTCCCATGTTATAGTAATGCCTGACCAATTTAGTATAACTCTCCTCGGTCAAACCCATTAAATCCTCTAACGGGAATTATTTGGCCTTCTAGGCTTTCTAGTAGCTCATGAGCACACCGTACTATTAACGAACGTCGTTAATGATGTCTAAAAGTCTATATACCATCTGTAGGTCCTAAAACTTGTGCATTATCTGTCTACCAACAACTATGTTCAGGCTTGTCTGTGATCATTTTGGCGAATACCCACATCGCTAGTATGTTTTCGTGTATACTTGCGAACTATAATGAACTCATTTGTGTTCATCTTCGTCGCTCGCAAATGCCGACTCGCAAATGCCAACGATAACTGTAGTCAATGCAGATAATTGTGTATGTCGACTTGTTTGATTTATTCACTTTAAATTCAAAGTTGTGTTTCAATGCAATACGGTGCACAACTTCAGATAAATCTTTATCTATTTCAAACAATTGTAGAGTTGCAAATCTTCATCATCAGGAATCACTCGCGAACAATTAGATGACCGTGTACTCAATCCAGTATGTGAGCTCCCACCTAACTCGTGTCTCCGATAGGATAAAACAATTGTTAGGTTTTTAGTATTAGTGATTTCGTGGACAAAAGGGCTAAAGTGTAACATGTTTTGAAACTCAAAGATCTAGGGTACAATTTGTATAAATTGTGTTATGAGGTCTATGGTTCAAGCATGAAAAAAAGAGAAACACATCGTCGCATTTTCACTACCCTATCACCTAGACATGGCTCAAGCGATAAAAACAAAATGTCTGTCACCTACCTATCGCTGAGCTCTCGCTCGAGCGACAGTGTATCGCTCGATGTGCTAGCTTCTTGCTCGGGGGACGAGTAGATCCGAAAAACCCTAATTTGTATTTTAAACAGATTTATCTGGCCCATTCAATTGAATTACCCTCTCCTATAAATATCCAAGCTATTGGACAAAATTCTAAGGTGGTTGATTATTATTCTTTGCCACGTATCATTCTTTAAAGATCCAAAAATATATTCTTTCATTGTGATTCATTATTTCTTCTTGAGATCATACTACCACCTGTTTGGGAAAAATAATAAATTGAAGAATCCAAAACACCTACTTCCTAAACATCCTTAGGAAGGTACTTTCTCAATTGGACTTCATAAATTTCTAGAGGTTGAGAGAGGTTGGACTATAAGCGCATGAAGAAGAACATGAATATGTAATTCCTGGGTATCCACTTAGAAGAGACAATTAAAGAAGATTGGGAGTCTGAAATTTACAGTGGATATTAGAAGCTACTAGAGGTAGATCGAATCTAGTAGGTTGGCTAGATAGTATCTATGATGGCAGATCGTGAGTTGGAGGAACAGCAGATCTTGGAGATTACAGGAATTATAACAGCGGGAACTAGTGGAATTTGCTAGGTTGGAAATGGACTGTAATCCATATTATCTATAGTGGAGGTAACTGACTTGGGCCTAGAGTTTTTACCCAGTTGGATTTCTCCATCATCATATTGGTGTTATTTATTGCTTTCCATATTACAAACTGTAGTAATTCACCTTAGGATAATTGGACTGTTTCTTTAACCATCTATAAACAATTAAAAGTAACTTGTTGCTTGTTAATTGTATACTTCCGTACGTAAGGTTGAGCTTAGTTAGTAAAATATATACTTCCAATTAGCGTCAGAGCCTAAATTCGAATCCCGACCTTAGATTTCTAGATGAGTAATTCATTATCCGTCCCGCCATATTTTGATGGCGATAGTTATGCTTATTGAAAAGTTAGAATGAGAGCTTTCTTAAAATTTATGGATGAGTCTAGCTGACTTAGTGTGGTTAATGGTTGGGTTGCCCCTAGCGCTACGATTAATAATGAGGTTATCCCCACTCCCATTCCTAGTTGGACTGGGCTAAACTTAGGAGAATGTAACTAGAACAGTAAAGTCTTACATGTCTTATTTATGGCAGTATCCCGGAAGAATTTAGGAAAGTGTCTATGTGTGAGGTTGCTAAAGAAGTTTTGGATATTCCATAGACCACACATGAGGGAATTCAGGCTGTTAAAAACTCTACGTTGCAGATGTTCACCACTAGGTTTGAAGAGATTATGATGAAAGAGGATGAGACATTTGATGACTTCTACTCGAGCTTAAATGACATAGTAAACTCTAGCTTCAACCTAGGTGAGAAAATTCCCGAGCCTAAGATAGTACATAAAACTCTTAGATCCTTACCCCGAGCATTTTAGGCATAAAATCACAGCGATTGAAGTAAGGACATAGACTCCATTAAGGTATATGAATTAGTTGGATCCCTCGAAACGTATGAGATGACCTAGATAAACTTATTAATGATAAATCTCTAGCTTTGAAATCCGTGAGAAACACTCGGATCAAATCTTCTGATTTTGATTCATCGGACGATAAGGAGTTAGCTTACCTGACTAAAAAATTTTGAAAAATATTTAGGAAGAAAAATAACCCTCAAGAGAGATACAAATGTAGCTCGAGTGAATTTAGGAGAAAATCTAAATCTGTAAGGTACCACAATTGTCGAAGTTTTGGTCAAGTTAGGAGTAAGTGCCCTAGCAGTAGGAGATATTCGGATAAGGCTATGAATGTTACTCTCACTGATGACGAGTCTAACTCGGACAATCAGAGTGAGAAATCTACTCGTGAGGAAAGTGAAAAATATATTGCATTTACTACAAGAGTTAAGAAATGATCTGACCAAGGGAGTGAAAGAGAAGAGGACTTAGATAGTGAGAAAGATTCTGATAATGAGGAAGATATCCAAGAGGCTAGTGAGAAGACTGAGAGGGTTTGCTGCAGTGAGGAGTCTAAGAGTGTGAGAGATTTTGATAGTGAGGAAGATATCCAAGAGGCTTATGATAAGATGTATGAGGAGAGTCTTAAGATTCTTACTAAAAACAAAGTCTTGAGTGCGAAGAATAAGGATTTTGAATTGGAAAATAAGAAGTTAGTAGCGCACATTAAGGAATCTACCTTGATCCTGAGTGAAGTGAAATTCATAAATGAAACTTTAGATACTCAAGTTAAGAACCTCACCAGTGAGCTTAAGAAGTCCTCTAGGAGAGTCGGCGAGTTGATCACTGAGAAAGAGATCTTAGAAATCCAGGTTAAGAACCTTCTGAGCGATCTAGAATATTCTAAATCTTAAATGCTTACTTTCTCTAGTGGTTCTGAAAATTTAGATAACATTTTAGGAATGGGCAAGCCGATTGAAAATAAGGGAGGTCTAGATTTTAAGGAAAATATTGCTAGTACTTCTAAGACCAAGTTTGTCCTTGCTACTAACCAGCTTAAACATATGCCTAACCCCGATCTTAAGGATAAGGGATTTGTTAGACGAGGCTTACTAGACAGCGTAGGACCCATCAACCTAGGAGTAGATATCAGCATCCACATACCTTTGGTCCTAGGTTTATCCTAACATGTTTTCACTGTGGTGAGTTAGGACACATAAGGCCTAGATGTCATCATCTCCTGAACAGAAATAAAAATTGGAACTTCAATTCAAATAACAATCAGGTGTGTGTTGGTCGATTGATTCCTTACTAATTGGTGAGTCAATTGACTAAATTAATGACACAGATGATCGAAAATAGTCCTGTCACAAGGCAAATTTGGGTGAAAAAGAGTGATCTGAAAAATTATGAAATAGATCAATGTATTCTTAAAGGTAAGAGCATTTACATACCTAACCGATTAGGTATTTTGGTGCATGATCGTGCTTTATCATTGTGTGACATTGATTTATGCATCTATCATGTTTGTTTATTTGTTTTCTAGGTAGAAAACTCATGCATATGTTTTATTTTTATTATGTTTGCCATTTTATTTTTAGTGCTTGGAACATTCATGCTTTAAAATAAAAAATTGAAAAATAAAAATGATAGAGATTTTTATTAAAGTATATATGACATTCTTAAATTTACTTGTTGTAATCGTGTATACATATAATTGATAAGCTATAGCATAGTTTTCATTACCTGCTTAGGTTGATATGGAGTAATTAGTATATGTGTCTTCATGCACCATCTGCACTACACATACTATCATATTGTAATGTGACTTAACCGCGTGTGTGAGATTTAGGATGGCGGTCACATGTTAGTAAGCCGACTTTGAACATGAATTGACCATATTTGTTAAACATAAGCTCAAGGGTATCCCCGATAATAAAAAGCTCAATATTTTATGTTTTTCTTCGGAGTCTATTTAACTCGAGCAATTAAGCCTACATGGTTTCTCATAATCTAGTGCCTATGGTCAACTGACTTGGGTTAACCGACATAAAACTCGCTACATGGGTCATTTTAATTGCTTAATGGAGAAGAGTCTGTATTTAAGATGTGAAAAATAATTATGAGTTTAAAATAATGAAATATGTGAATAAAATATGCTCAAAGTTAGGAGGAGAAAAGAAAATATCTATACAAAATGAGCTTTTATTTAAAGGTCCTAATGGCTTTAAATGGTTTGATTTTCATAAATAGAGGAATATACTTATTGGCAGTGATGTTTAGCATGTCCTTTCTCATAAAATTAAGGTTTGGAGTCCTAGTTACAAATGATTAGTGACACTTTACACACACGAGTCACTTATACAATTTACTCCATATTTACTTGAACTGAGTATGTGGGAATGTTTACTATACATTGATTAATTTATGCATGCTAATGAATGCATTTTTTAGTGATTATATGTTAAAGTTTTTTTATTCCTTCATCATTTGTGACAAAAAAAGGGAGAGTGTATTTACAAAGGAGGATATTTTATGTCTAGGGGTCGTTAGGGAGAAACATGGATACATTTTGCATACTGCGTAAAAATATGTTGAGAGTTTACAGTAAGGGGGAGAATGTACATTGTATCTGCATTGCATATCATATGCATAACTGTTTGAGTTTTGATATTTTGTGATGTTAATGTTTTGGTTGGTGTTTTGATTGACATTAATGTTATGTCTCAAACTAGCATGTCTATTTGTGTTCATATTTTTTTTTATTTCATGTTACGTGCTTTTACACTGGGTATTGAGTTTTTTATTTCAGGAAACAAGTTTGACAAGGAATGCAAGAAAGATAACTTGGTAATTTAGATTTTTTTGTTATCCATGACTTATTGTATAGTTTTGTAACAGAATGTTAAAGGGAGAATTTGTTAGGTTTTTCGTATTGGCGATTCTGTGGACAAAATGACTAATGTGTAACATGTTGTAAAAGTTAAGGATTTAGGGTGTAATTTATATAATTTGGGTTATGAGGTCTAGGGTTCAAGTATGAAAAGAGGATAAACACGGAGCCGCATTTTCGCTAGCCTATCGCCTGGACATGGTTTGAGCGACAAAAACAGAATGTCCATCGCCCGTTTGTTGCTGAGCTCTCGCTCGAGCCAGAATGTGTCGCTCGACTGTCGCCAGCTTTTCGCTCGAGTGACAGGTAGATCAGGAAAACCCTAATTTGCGTTTTTCAATAGGTTTATCCCGATTCAATTAAATTACCCTCTCCTATAAATATCCAAGCTATTAGACGAAATTCTAAGGTAGTTGATTATTATTCTTTGCCTCATATCATTCTTTAAATATCTAAGAACATATTCTTTCATTGTGATTCATTCTTTCTTCTTGAGATCATACTACAACCTGTTTGGGGAAAACATTAAATTGAAGAATCCAAAACACCTACTTCCTAAACATCCTTAGGAAGGTATTTTCTTAGTTGGATTTCATACGTTTCTAGAGGTTAAGAGAGGTTGGACTACAAGCACATGAAGAAGAATATGAATAGGTAATTCCTGGATATCCACTTGGAAGAGACAATTAAAGAAGATTACGAGTCTGAAATTTACAGGGGATCTTGGAAGTTACACGAGGTAGATCGGGAGATCTAGCAAGTTGGCTAGATAGTATCTACGATAGCAGATTGTGAGTCGGAGGAACAACAGATCTTTGAGATTACAGGAATTACAACAGCGGGAACTAGTGAAATTTGTTAGACCCGAAGTTTTTATCCACTTGGGTTTCTCCGTCATCATATTGGTGTTATTTATTCCTTTCCATATTTCAAACTATAGCAATTCAACTTAGTATAATTGGACTGTTTGTTTAATCATCTAAAAATAATTAAAAGTGATTTTTTGCTTGTTAATTGTATAATTCCACATGTAAGGTCGAACTTAGTTAGTAAAAACGTACTTTCAACAATCAAATCTTCATTTGTAAATCCATTTTCATTCTCATTGTCCTAAACTATTGAGGGAATTTTGTACATAATAGTGAGATCATAGTAAGGAACAACTGTATCGAGAATAACCACATCTTCCTCACGAGATATCTCCACTATATCCCAAAAATAATTCACATTACGATCCATTCTATCGGAACCTTCGTGCTTACTTTCGGGGATATTCTTTCTCACTAAAGTTATGCAAGTATGAGTAATGCGATTTTGGTTCAATTCAATTAGAACCTTCATTTCAACTTCAGAAAAAACCTTTACAGATGGAATTGAAATAGATGTATGCTCATTAAATAGAAATTTCAATTTCATGTCGTACTGAGAGGAATCAACGTTGAGCTTGTTTTGTAAATTATAGTACATTTCTGCATATGATGTATTCGATGTTGTTGAAAACAATAGCACAACGTCTTTCATTCGTCCATTTTACATTCTCATCGATAATTTTCATTCATTCATATTCACCAAAATAACAAATTGAGATTATAGCTGATCATATATCTGCATTACGAAACATAATTTAAAACAAATAGATAATAAAGGCAAAAATAGTCGGCCTAATCGATTGGACCGGCCCCGCCATCTGGGGCGATTGTTCTTCGTGCCTTGATGGCTGGGTTGGCGTTTTACAGACGGTCATTAATCTGTCCGAAATTATATATAAGCAGATGAATTTTTATCTCATTTTTGCTTTAAAATATTATAGATCTGTTTAAGAATGTAAAAATTTATCTACTTATATCGATATAAGATTTAATGATTAAAACAATATACTAATTTAACGAAAATAAAATTAAATATACTTACTAATTCGAAGTAATGGCTATAAACGATATTGATAATGTTCCTGCAAGTAGCACATTATTGTTAATTTTCTAAAAGAATATTAATTGCTCCAAAAGAACATAATATTAAAATTTTAATATTCCATAAAATTATTGATCGATTTTTGGGTAAAAGCATGAATTATAATTTTCAATATTTTAGAAGAATGTTGATATATTGTTCTTGAATAAGCAAATATATGGCTCCTGGAAATATAATGTTTCGAAATAACAGTTCATTGTTGCCACTTAAATTGCAAAATATTATAATTAATATTTCAGATGAATATTACTTGCTCCCGAAGAGCATGAATTTTAATTTTAGAAGAATATTGACATATTATTCTTGAAAAAGTAATAGTAAAATATAACATACTCTCGAAGTAGCATATTATAATTTCCATTAATATTCTAGCTAGATTTTACTTACTCTCGAAGAGCATAATAATACAAAATCTAACTTAAATTATGTTTTTTACTTCTAAAGAGTAAATCGTTACATAATTTATTATTCTAAACAATAATATGTTATTACTTTTGAAGAGTATCATATTATTGTTATTCTGTAACAAATGTATGATTCAAACATTTGAATATCCCAGAAGAATATTGCAGAATTGTTTGAATTAATTAATACAAATCAATATTCTCGAAGAATATTATGTTGTTCTAAAAGAAGCAAAATTTTATATTCTTGATGAATATTATGTGATTATTTTTGAAGAGTCACAATTTAAACATTTCAATGTGAATATTGTATTGATTTTGGAGAATTGTAATTTTAAATAAATTGCTTCTAAAGAAGCAATAGTTTAATAAATCAATACTCGTAAAGAATATTATTTTGAGACTCCAAAATAGTCAATATTGTGTGATATGAAGATATAAACTTACTATTGTTAGTAATTTATTCTCCACTGAATAAAAAAGAAACCTACAAAGTTTGTAATAGTATTTCTTAATTGGTACACTAAACTAAACTTTAGTGACCGTTTTGATAAATATAGTTTTGAACCAAAAGTTCAATAACTCTTATATTTTATTATTTGGCATATTCAATTAGACTATCACTAGATCAATAATGATGTGAAATTAAGAATTCGAACATTCAATGAAGAACTTAAAGATTTTTCAATCCAATGAATTCATATATAGTATTTGTTCTCTTTATCGAAAATTGATCATTACTAACTAAAATGTGGATTGAATTTCATATATTTCTGAAAATTAATCAGGGTGATAGCCCTCATTCATCCTCTGCGTTGACTATCTAGATATTATTTATATCTAATAGATTTGATACAAATACTAGATCATTCCATTGTGTTCGCAATTTGAAGTTTGTGAAATTACTGCTCAAATTTTAAATTATGAGCATAATTTTCAGATTATACAATCAAGGTTTTGTATCTTGTTAATGCTAGTCATCCAAGATCTTAATCTTTTGATAAGTGTAGTTGAGATGTCGATAAATGGTTTAACACTATTACTTGTTAAATACCTCCAATTAATTTAATTGAGAACAAAGTACTTCCTATTTCTATTTAGGGAAGGCTATTATGCATCATGTCAACATTATAATTCTCCATGTTATAATTGGCTTATGATTAAAGCCTAGTTTTTCCATCTAATTATTTTGATAATGCAGTACATGCAAACTTAATCCACCACAATGCACTAAGATGAAAAGTAAAGTATGCTGAGAATAAATGAGTAGTTTGAACCATTTTACAATATCTCAAACCCTAATGGGTAATATTTTATAAATGGTTTGGTGATTGTCAATTTGACTAGGCAATTCTCTTAGCATTAGGGAGATAAATCAAGAAGTTAGAAATAATGTACAAATGCATCATTATCTAAATTCTCGCAAAAGATAATTCGAATCAGAAGTTCGAATGATAATTTATTTAGATGTATTTACTAAGTATATAGATCAAAAATATCTCACACATCAGCTTTAAAATGCTCCAACTCGAAATATCGTTCTAGATGACAATTGGTATGATATTTGATGGCACGCCGAAGTATGATGATATTCGACTTTACTATAAAAATCTCCAACCAAAACAGGAGCAATTAGCAAAGATGAACCTATTAAGGGGGCATATACTCTTGATGAATATTTAGACGTAACAAATTATAAATCATCAAAAGAGGTTTATGTACCTGATTCATTGAAAGTTGAGATTTCTCAATAATTTACGTTATTATGGAGAAAGAAATAGAAAAGAAAAAGTTGTCGACAATACTGTTGCAAATGATATACTGCATCATATTATGAATAGCGAGGAATCGAAATAAATTCGTTAAAAACATATCGATCGAATTAATAATTGATCAAATAAAATGACGTAGTCATACTGAAATTGAATTTACATAAGAAATTGAAGTTTCTGAATGAGATCCTAGTAAAACTAAACTTATTAGAGAAACTTAAAGTTTCTGGATCTACAAAACGAACACCTAAAGGTGTATACTTATGCGAAATGAAAATAGAAAAAGTGAAGTTGTAATATGAAATGTACGACTCTTTGCATAATAAATTTCGGGAAAACTTGTATACATAGATAAATTATCATGTGTATGTAATCACAAGTCTCTATTTCATTAGCGTGTTGATATGCATGTAGTAAATGTAATTATAAACTTATTTTGTATGATTTTAATACTATTCTTGAAGGATTTTATGCCTGAAACATATAATTCAAGTGTTATTATCATGACGGGAAGAATACACGTACTTTTTTTTCCCTTAACCAAGATTTTGTTTCATTGGATTTTCCTAACAAAGTTTTTAATGAGACACTTTTGTGGCGTATTCAAAAGAATAATATTCTATTTTTCCTTCATTAGAAGTTTTCTCACAGGATTTTTCTTAATAAGACTTTGACGAGGCATATTCCTTGTATGATGAATGTCCATAACATACAAGACATTTACCCTTAATATACTCTTATATGTATGAGACTCACGAAGTATCAACAAGAGTTATTTTCTAAATCACCATGTTACGACAATTATTAAAGGTTGATAATTATCTCGTATGAAGACGTTATTTGAAAACTTTACAAGACAACATGTGACATATTTCACCAAAATTTGCAATATTGAAGATATTGGCGTACAAAATATGGATAGTTTGATACAAGAATTTTCAAATCATAGAGAATAACTGTACTCTTTTTTTTTCGATCAAGTTGTCTCACTAGATTTTTTTTTTGACAAGATTTTAACGAGACAACATTTTATTACTATAAATTATTTGTACTCTTTTTTCATTTGTTGGAATTTTTGTTTCATTGAATTTTTACCAAACAATGTTTCATTGAGGTAGTCATTGTGCAAATAATCGGAGAGGGAGTATTGTAAAATAATGAGACGGCTATTGGTGATTATTTAGTATTATTATGATACATATATAAGTCTTATCTAGTTTAGAAAATTTATTTCGTTCCAATTGTAACTCCCATTTTGAATACTATAAATGCGGGTCGTGCTTCTCAATAAATACACACTTGAGTTTTGACTCTTATATTTTCTTCTCTTTTTGTTCTATTACTTTTATTTTATAACAAGGTAAAAAAAATTTAAGGAACCATTATTTTTATACACTTAACGTTTCAACATTATCTTTATTAAAAGCTTGTTTGAGCCCCCTTTTTTTTGATAAAAATACATTTTGGAATAATATTTTGATGGAGAATGTGTGGTTAAAAAATAATAAAAAATTTTGGATTTACGTGTAATATTATTTTATTGAAGAATGTATGGTAAAAAATTAGAGAAAAATCTATTTTGAAAATAATTGATAATCAAAAAAAGTCTAAATTCATCCATTTAAACACTATATTTTTATGAAAATAACATTTACTTCCCCCTTACATTAAATAACAATTATATTTTCCCTTCCACGGAAACTGGGTTTACAGATTCTGGTGTTCTAATGGAGTTCGATTTCACAGAACTGGCGGTCTCTATTTTTGCTTTACGAAGTGCTATTTTCAGAGTGAAACTGTTTAGTTTGCAAATTGAACAAAACAACCAACGGTTTGCGTATTTTCATTTAGAACTAACTCACTCTTTCTTATTCATAGGCCAATGGGTGGGTGCTGGACGTTTGCTTCTTGAAGGTCTAAACTCTTTTTAAATTTCCTCATGTTATTTTTCAAAGTAGATTTCAATGGTAGTCATATTTATTGATTGAGCCATTATCTTGCAATTGGATGTAGCCACAACCCTGTGAATATTATCATTAAATGTCCAAAGTCTTTAATGACAATAAATATTTAGAGTGATAGATTTTATTATTATCTTATTTAAATAAGGTTAAACTATACATAGCTCAGAAAGGTTAAGAGGATGAAAATTCACTCATCGCAAGTTTTTGATACCTAAATTGTTAAAATAATCTCAACTCGCTTCTCAATCAGCACACACCACAATGAGTTAACAATTTATATTGACAATCAACACAACTGTTCCAGGCTACAGAATTTACACCGATTCGCAATTTCAAAGTCAATCCTTCAATCAGCTTTCTTTAGACGATGTTGCCCTTCACTCGTTGCCTGAGCTAAAGTATCAGTGTGGTAATTGCCTACAAGTTGGGCAATACCACTTTCCTTTAAACCTTGTCTCTGGAGTCAGGCCAACGCAAGCATAATGAAACCATTCGCCCCCTTGGCACTGTCAACGAAAACCCAGTATTAGATAATATATAAAAACTTAGTCTTTAGCTTTCAAGTACAAGTTTTTCCCCATATGGTTAGCCAAAACATTTAATCCCTTCAATTTCTATATTATCAATGCAATGACCAAAGTCCCTGATCGATGCAAATTTCAGCAGGAACACAGTTTACAAGAGATCTAAATCCAGAAATTTGGATTCACCCCTTGACTTCTTATATGTACCATTCCCAGCAAAAGAACAGATTCACTGCATGAACTCAACAAGTATTTCAACTACCGTATTACTGAAAAGTAAGATGCCTTTGCCTCAAACAATAAGAAATTCCTCATAAAAATTCAAAATGCAATTGGATGCAAAAATAGCAAATGACAACAAGTAAAAGAAGAGGAAATAAATACAAGGGGACAGCAATTTACATTTTCATTGTCGCAAGCAATCATATCACCAAAAGATACCTGTAAGATTAGAATAGCTTCAGTAGCTACGAACTAGCTTCAAAAATCTTTATTTCTGATGTGTAGAATGATTTGGAACGACAAATAATTAGTGAATAGATGTCAGAACCTGATGACAGACGCAGTAGGTAGGTTCGTTTGGATCAATAGGCTGATCAAGCTCAACAGGCGAAGAAAAATCCTTTTTAAGGCTCCCCGGAGGAGGCATAAGCTCAAAATCTCTATCACGCTCCCTGTCCCAATCCCGATCCCTGTAGTCAAACCTCTTTGACTGAGGAGTTCCATAAATTGGTTTGCGTCTTTCATTTTTGGGAACTAAAGGTAATGGAGGAAGTACAACTGGATCATCCGCTGCTAATTTTCCTTCTGCAAAAATTGGATAAAAAATTAAATGACAGTACGAAGAACATAAGTTATTACTTCTCAACACATCATGGTACACCACCCCTTGTTAGGCTAATGCTCTATTGCCATCAGGACATACAACCAACATGATTGTGGATCCTCAAAAGGATTGGCTTGGTTAGGTGATCCTTCAGGTGTGAAACACTAAAAAGAAAATGAAATCCCGAAATAACACTTCTAGTGGCATATTTTAGAAAATTATTGTCCAAACCAATCTTAAAACAAGCCTAAATTGATAAACAAATGTAAAAACTGAAGCTCCACGATAATATAACACCAGATGGGTAAAAACAAAAAAAGGCATCATGCTGTCTAGATCCAGAAAGTATAAAACTTGCTGCGGTACAGATAATGATTAAAAAGGCGAAATTGAGTATTTTATCGCTCTGTGAGGCAAGGAGTAAGCCTTGAGGTCCTTTGAGGCGTTAACCAAAAAAAATAAGCCATAAAAAAAATGTACAAAATAAGCCAGTGAGAAACAAACTTTAAAATTCACTACACAATAAAGCAAAGTGTAACTTGAAAACAAACACAATAAATTAATAAAGTAGTAAAGTTAAATCATGAAAACGTTGAATATAAAGACGAACACAGTCATTGCAGTTACGAGAAAACATTACATCTTAAATCTTCTTGTACTTTGTAGTTATGATAATATATATTTTGATAATGATGGGGAAAAAGTAATAGATTAAGCAAACTTTAGTCGACTAATACTATTGCTGAAATAAAAATACATGCATTTATATATCATGGATGCACGCATGTTTTTTCCCAAAACATAAGTAAACTCGAAGAAGAAAGGGTGAAGATGAGATGGAGAAGCAGTCAACCAGAAAAGGGAAGACCAGCAACAAGAAAAAAAAATAAAAAAAAAATCAGAGACAAGAAAGATAAAGGTCAATGCGACGATGCTGTGGAGTAACCATTGCCGGGTCTGCTGCCATTGCCGAGTAGGTGAAGTGGAGTCGGTGCTCGAAAAAACTTTTGATGTTGTCTTTGAGTTTATTTTAGTTTTCGCGTGTATAATCCTTATTTTATTCTTATTTATATATACTTTTATGAATAACCTAACAAAAGTTTGACTTTCCAAGCTGGTTTCACAAAACAAAAAGTGAGATTTTGATAAGAGTCGGTTTGGTTCCAGGCAAATATACCATATAAAAAAGTGGTGCACACACCTCCGACTATCTGAGGCATGCGATGTAAGGCTTACGTCTCAATCAGTAAAGGCGTAAGCCTCGTAAACCTGCTTAAAATTCATGCCTTGAAGCTTTTTCCATGCGCCTCAATTTGAGGCACGCCTAGGATTCACCTTTTTAAACCATGGGTACAGAAACCTGGCAGCTAATCTTAATAGGGAATCTATTAAGGGTCAGAAAACTCCAAGTGCTCATTTCATTATTTAATTAACTAATAATACAATACCTATAAATGGCCCAAGAAGCAGTTGATGTACCTTGTTTCAGATCTTCTGCAAAGTAGTTCAGATCCTCATCAAGTCGTTTTACGTGGCTATCTATCTGAAGAGAAGTGGGAATGAAGCAAGATACATCACATATCCAACTCTTCAGAATATCAATAATATCAAAACACTGATCAATTAAATGCATTGGCATGTAAGCAGGTGAATTCTAGTAACAGATTCATGGTTATCAAAACTACTGCAATAACATAATGCTTTAAGCAAGGTTCAAAGATTAAGAGACTAAGGAACTCTTTCCACCCACCTTCACAAACTCAGGGGGTGGGGGGGAATGAGAAAAGAAAGAATCTAAATTATCAAAAGCTATTTCTCCAAATTACTCAAAAGACCACCATCTTAGGAAAAATACATAGTTTAATAACGATCATTGTCACTATAATGACTTATCAAAGAGCGGAAGGAAGACTAATGTGTCCGTGGAAAAAATCACTGTACATAAATTTGGGGAAGATGCTTGTTATTTCAGTGGGAGTTGCAAGAGCAATTCTTTGTATGAGATTTTTTTGCCCAAAAGTTTGAGAAAAAGCATTACCTTATTATTTCTCTCTTTGTTTGCATGTTGTTACAAGGCAATCAATTGCTTATATAGAAAATTTGGGAACAGCCACATTATCTCTTAATCAAACATAAGAGTTGTCGAAGAGTAACAAGCTGTTTATTTCTGCATTATTTTTCTAACTATAATAATAAAAGAAGTGATACCATCTAACATGCAGTGCAAAGAAAAAATAATAAGTCACAAAAACCATATAAAACTGGTAAAGGAAAAATGATCAAACTCCAATGTCCAACTAATTCAAGCATTATCACAATCAAATGCGATCAGAGCAGTTCATACTACTATGGAAGGAATGGACCGTATGAATGAAAAATTCTTCAGAGGGTTCAAGTGCAGTAGCATTAATGACACTGGGGACTTACGAGATCATAAGCTTGTCGGGCCAATAGAACCTTTTCTGTGCAGAGACTGAGTGCACTGTCCTGGTTGGCCTCAATATCTTTTTGAAGCTTTTCAATTGCTTCATCGTCTTCATCGCTGTTGACACCATATTTCCTTGAGAATAATCCCCCATTTCCCTGAGATGCCAATCCCAAACAGTACTTGGTTTGCTGCCTTGTCTGATTTATCATCGCTTAAATTTTCATAAATTTATACAAATTAGCGCAGTCTGTCATTTATTCTTACTTATAGAATGCATATTTAAAGTAGAAAACAGAAAACAAAGGGGAAACCTTGGGATCTCTCATCCAATTCTCGAATGGTGTTGAGCAACCTCTGAAGCTCCGCGGGTAACGTACTCGAATCTAATAATAAAAATAATAATTGATTTTCGCTATTATTCACAAACAATTTCATCTAACAATTCAAATTCACCATATATAATTTAAAAAGTAATAAAAATAAAAATCTCACATTCCAAATAGTCGTCCACGAATACACCGGTTCTCGCTATGGCCATCTTGAGTTAATTGCTTGCTTCTAGGGTTCCACTGCAGGGAGGGCGGAGAAAACTCACTGAAAGAAGAAAGTGGGAGAGAAATTGAGAACAGAACGACGTCGTATCTCCTAACTGTAAGATTGGGAATATTCCGCCGAGGTCCCCAACCTTCCGTAGCTGTGTCACCAATATCCGCAACTAACAGAAAACACTTATTGAACGTTGAAATGACGCACTTACGTGATATTGGGAATGGGTGAAGCAAAGGAATAGATTTCATGAACATTGTCGGAGTTTTACTTTATTCGAATTTTTAAATAGATGTTGAATTTAAATTGGACAAAATGTTAATTTCGAAAAAATGATTTTGTTATATATATATAATCGATTGCTGGAAAAAAAAAAAAGAGATTGCCGAGCTCTGAATATCTGCTGGAGTAGTAAGAACTTCCCTTACCTAGCTATGTCAACGAGCCGAGCCCGAGCCGGCAAAAAAGCTCGGCTCGAGCCCGAGCTT
>CAIGRB010009968.1:64855-78953 GCA_903798255.1 Fraxinus quadrangulata
AAAATGGGGCTCGGCCCGAGCCTTGGCTCGGTTCCACCGAGCCCGAGCCGGGCTCGGCTCGAGCTTTTTCCGAGCCGAGCCCGAGCCGCCCGAGTCGGCGAGCTTTTTTGTCATCCCTACCCTTACCTGAGTCATGATGGTCCTAATACGAGATCTGATCCATCGTCCCTGTAACAGCGAATGAAAATATCTGGTGTTGCGATCTTCCTCACATACCCAACGAGAGCCGACTTTTGCGTAAAACGCTTATTTTTTTAATACCATTTTCATCTCAAACACCTCCATTATAAATATACAGCCCCATAAATATTTCAAAGTATGTTGAATCATTCTATTACCTTAGAAGATCATATTAAATATTCAAAAAAAAAAACACATTCTTTGATTATTTGATTCAACCCCAAAATTTATAGTTTCATATAAATGATCTCAAACTTTATTTCATCATTAGTTGAGCCTTGAATTAAGTCAAGAGAACTTACTTTGAATTCCAGATCAATAATCCAATATCTATTGCCCCAGTCTCATATCAAAACACAGAAAGATCATTTGATCAAACGCCAAAATAAAACCCCACGTTCGCCAACTAACCTTCAAAGTTCTGGAATTTTGGGAAGAGGCACTTGGAGTTCCGATACTCAAGAACAAGTGCGTTCTTGTTGATCTAAGTGAAGAGAGAAGTAGCTTGGAGTTTTGAGAAGTGCGAGCATGCACAACCGAAGGAGTTCCTCGTTGATTTACAATTTAGGTAATCAGAGTCGGTTAAAATTTAACAGTGTTTGGACCAATTGTAACTTAACTTTTCTATTGAATTTTCCTAGCAAGTTTGTTAACTTTTCTAGTGAATTCTACTAGAAAGCTTGTCCAAAGATTTTTTAATCCTTGTGAAAGTTCTTTAATAGATTCTTCGTGATCGTATTTAGTATTCATTATTTACTTTATTGCTTTTATTTTATTTGATTGAAACCTTGGTTTAATTGGATTAATTAAATTTAATCATCTAGAGACAATAAATTGTGATTTGTTGCTCTTTATTATTTAATTCCCCATAGTTGGGTTTAAATATTTGATAATTATTTAATTTAATTACACACAAATTACCTTACAATTGGTATCAGAGCTAGAATCTATCCTTGACCATATAATTTGTCTAGATGAGTCAATTACTTTTTGTTCTGCCATATTTTGATGGTACTAATTATGCTTACTGAAAGATTAGGATGTGAGTCTTTTTTAAGTCTATGGATGAACAAGTTTGGGTTAGTGTACAAAAAGATTGGACCATCCCTTCTACAACCTCTGCAGGTTTTTGTTACCCCTATAGTGGTTTGCACTTAGTCTAAGAATGATCTAGATGAATGTAATTGGAATAGTAGAGGTATTCATGCAATATTGATGGCTATTTTCCATGAGGAGTTTAGACGGTTATCTTTGTGTGACACTGCAAAAGAAGATTGGAACATCTTAGAAAACATGAGGGAATTAAGAATGTTAAACTCTAAGTTGTAAATGTTAACCACAAGGTTGAAGAAATTAGGATGAAAGATTATGAATCTTTTGATGATTTCTATGCTCAATTAAATGATATTTTGAATTCTAATTTCAACTTAGGCATAAATATTGCCGAAGTTAAAATTGTGAGAAAGATTATGAGATCCATACCTGAAAAATTATGAGATCTAAGGTGACTGCTATTAAAGAAAACAAGGACCTTGATGTAATTAAGATAGACGAACTCGTGGGATCTCTCCGAACATATGAACTTAGCATACATAAGTCTAAGAAGAACAATTCATTATTCCTAAAAACTATTAGGGAAGCTAGTGACACTCACTTATGATGACACCCTTAAGGATGATGAGATTGCCTACCTATCTAGAGAATTTAAGAAATTTCTTAAGAATAGAAAAAGACTTCCTGATAAGTATAAGTGAGACTGTTAAATTTAGAAAAAATAAAAGAGAAAAGTAAGACTATAGATGCCTTGAAGAAGCCTATAAGGTGTCATGAGTGCTAGTGTTTTAGACATTTTAAATATGAGTGCCCTAATTATAAGAAAACCCTGGGTAATGCTACAAATGACACTCTCACTGATGATAAGTCAAAATGAGAATCTCCCAATCCCGATGAGGGTGGGAATTATATGGCATTCACATCCGTGATTAGTAGTGAGTCATGTGAGGAAATAGAGAAATCGACACTTCATAGGAAGGTTCAGAAGATTAGCGTAACATTTATAAGGCGTTTGATGAACTATTTGAAGATTGCCTTAAGTTGAAAAAGTTGACTAGTTCTACCTTTAAGAAATTGGATAAATTTGAATTAGAAAATGAGAGTCTAGAAAACCAACTTAAGGAGTCTAGTAGTAGATTGAATAACTTCAAGTGTAGAGAAAGAATCCTTGGAAGTTAAGGTTAAGACTTTTACTAGTGACCTTGAGAAAACTAGTGCCCAGTTTCTCAATCATATACTAGTGGCTATAAAAAGATTGACAATATGTTATACGTGAATAAACCTGATATACATGTTTCTTCATCTTCCAAAACCAAGTCAGCTCCTGCCTCTGGTAAGTCTAAGCGAGTAGCTCCTGAACCTGGAGAATTTGTGCAACATAAAGTTCTTCAACCTAAAGTTGGTCCTAGGTTCATTCCCAATGTTATAATTGTAGTGTTTTAGGTCACATTAGACTTAACTGTCATAAATCCTTGATTAGGAACAATAAGTGCATGTAAGGATCATTTTCAACTATACATTCACACAATAAAATATTTTACACCAAAAACTTTTCCGTACTTTTTTAAGCACACATTCTCCTAAATATCACTATTTAAAATTCTTTTTTTCTACAATAATGATTGTCAAATAGGCTCTAAATGAGATCTAACTACTCATATTATATTCTTAACTAATCAACTGAGTCACTAACTAAGTTAATGACTCAATTGAGTAAAATTACATATTCTTTTAAGAAGGTTTGAGTCAAGAAGAGTGAATTCATAGATCAAATGATGTTAATTGCGATATTACTCGCGTAGCTCTTCGTAGTAAGTGTGTTTATATGCCTCATTGGTTAGACTTTTAGGTGCATGCATTTACATTGATCAAGATATTTATATATTCATACATGCACTCTATTTTTTTGCTTTATTTCATTTTTTTCGTGTGTTTTTTTTTAATTGAAAAAAATTTAAAATATGAAAATACGAAAAAAAATTTAATGTTTTTGAAAAGAAAATAAATATTTTTGATTAACATACATTTTTAAGTGAGATCATTTGACATGTTATATTGTGATCAAGTACTAGTAAAATTAATGAATTATGAATAAAGTTTTCATTAACTTTGGTTAGAATTTATTTGAAGTACTTGGTATAGGTTGTTTCATGTTTCATCTGCACTATACACATTAAGCTCTTAGAAGTGAGTCTTGATCACGTGTGTGTAATTTGAGATGACGATCATCAGTGTGGAAAGTGGACATTAAATATGGAATGATCCTTAATTAGTTGACCTAAACTTTTGTATATTCTATTAAAAGAAAAAATATTATTGAACATGAAGGAAAGAAAAATATATGAATTATATGAAAAACGTGAGATATGTCTTATACTTTTCTTTGTAGCCTTTATGACTCATGCAATTAAGTATCTTATTATATTTTAAAATTTGTTGTCTTATGATCATCTGACCTGAGAATCATCGATCTAAAACTCGTTGCATGGATTACATAAAAAGTTTAAATAAAAAATAGTCTGCATATAAGATGAAAAATATAACAAAGAGAAAAATAAATGTATGTCCTCACAAATATGGGGTGAAAGAAAATTGATACAAAATCAAGTATGAGCTTTTTATTCTAAAGGTGCCAATAGTATTGAGTTTGACTTTCATACTTTGAGGAATGTATTCATTCATTAGTGACTTCTTTTGCATGTCCTTCTCACCGATATAAGGTTTTGAATCTTGTTCATAGGAGATTAATGACACTTTTCACACATGGATTGCATACACATTTACTCCATATAGGTTTAAAATGAGTTATATGAGAAAATTTTGCCATATATGAATAATACCTATATAAATAAGCAAATACCTATTCAAGGATTTGAGCTTTAAAAATCGAATGTTATTTTTAAAATCTAAAAAAAATAAAAAGAAAGAATTTTTTTTTTTTTAACTCTCATCACGTGTTGCATAATGTTGCATTATTTGTCCATGTTAATATTTTTATATTCCACCTTGTGATATTCATGATTATATTACTTCTTTTTCTTTGTTATTCATGCTAAAAAGAGGGAGAGAATATTTATTTCAAATAAGTTAAATTATTTATTTTGAAAGAGTTATATGAGTTAGGGGGAGGAGTTGATTTTTTTTATTTTTAGTTTGATATTTGACTCATGGGGAGTCCTTAACATTTTTTTAATATTAGTATTTTTTTTATTCTTGGAATTTTAATATTGATATTGTATTTTGTAATTTGTCAATATTAATATATGTTTTCTATGTTATTTCTAAGTTATTATTACACGTAGTATTGTATGCTTTGGTGTTATACATATTTTACTTATGTTGTTTTATATTACTTAGTTATATTTTATTTAATTGTCAGTTTGATTTTGCTTTTCACATGTTATTGTTGTTTCTATATGTTTCAAGAAACAAGCAATAAGTTAAAGTCTGCGTTGTTAGGCTACTTGAATTTTGATTTTAAAATAAATGATTTTGTCATGAAATGTCAAAGAGGGAGATAATTAAGTCCAAATTTATAATTAGCAATTTTCAAATTTATAATTTACAAATTTCTTAGTCAAAATCATATTTTAGTTGAATTGTATTAGAAGTTTATTGAGTTGTAATCAAATTCAAAATATGATTTATTGAATCCTAGTTCTAGTAAAAATATTTTGAGGTTGATAGAGTCTAAAAAGAAGTCAAAGAAATATAAGAAGAAGATCAATATTCGGACTTCAAGAATTAGAGCAAAAAAAGGGAGTCTCGATCGCTTGCTTGCATCCGGTTGGCATTTGAGCACTCAAAACAGGAGCATCGACACTCGCTATTTGCGACCTTTCTGCTCGAGCGGCAAGCTTGCTACTCGCTTGGTGCAAAGGAGTTCGCTTGAGTGGGGTTCAATTCTAGCAATTCCCAATTTATGTAAAACATTTATATTTTATTCCATTTTCGTCCCAAACATATCCATTTTAAATATACAGCCCCGTGAACGTCCCAATGCGTGTTGAATCATTACATTACCTTAGAGATCATATTAAATATCCAAAAGACACATTCTTTGATTATTTGATTCAACCCAAAAATTCATAGTTTCATATAATTGATCCCAAATCTCGTTTCATCATTGGTTGAGCCTTGAATTAAATCCAGAGAACTTACTTTGAATTTCAAATCAATAATCCAATATGTCTTGTCTCAGTCACATAACAAAACATAGAAACATCCTTTGATCAAACACCAAAACAAAACCTTACTTTCGCCAAATTACCTAGTTTCGGAGTTTTAAGAAAAGTCGCTTGGAGTTCCGACGCTAAAAAATGAGGTGTGTTCTTGTTTTTAACGGGGAAAGAAAGGTAGTTCAAAGTTCTGAAAAGTGTAGGCATGCACAATCGAAGGAGTTCCTCGGTGATTTACAAATTGGATTATCAGAATCAGCTAAGGTTTAGTAATTTCTGGACTAATTGTAAATTAACTTTTATAATGAATTTTACTGGGAAGTTTGTTCTATGGTTTTTTTTTTATCTTTGTGAAGAGTTCTTCAAATGGTTTTTTCTATGTAATTATATTTGGTATTCATTATTCACTTTATTGGTTTTTATTTGATTGACACATAGATTCAATTGGATTTATTAAACTTAATTATCTAGAGACAATAAATTATGACTTGTTGCTCTTTACTGTTTAATTTCGCATAATTGGATCTAAATATTCGATAATTATTTAATTTAATTACGCGCAAATGACCTTTCAAGAAGCTTGTTCTAAATTATATTCCCTTGACAATTTTAAGAAAAAAAAGGCATAATTTTTTGACAATTACCGTGATTTATTTTATGAAAACTTTATATGGGGAATAAAAGATAGTGAGAGTCAGAAAGAAGACGGTGGGGGTGGGAAACTAAATATAGAAAACGAAATGGAGAGTAATATGCAATAAAATTCATACTTTAGAATTGAGAGGGGAGAGTTTTCACATTTGCATTCAAGTACGTCTTTAATTCTTACTTTTTTATGTTAGTAAAAAATCTGATTTAATGATATATCTGTAGATAGACAAATTAATTAATTAAAGGAAGGTGATTAGTAAGATATTTTATATATTATAATGCTATTAGTGAAAAACGAAGTAAGATTAAGTAATTGACTAAGGACATCGTTGAAAAGTGATCAAAAAATACAAGGGCAAAAGTGAAACTAAATGTTTCTAGGGTTTTCTAAGATAACCAACAGATTGTTTGGGTTTATTATTTGATGTTTGTATTTCTTTTTTACTATTATGAATTGTAAAAATATTAAGTAGATATGAAATGAAGTTAGAACAGAAAAGGGAAAAAAATAAAACCCTCTAGAAATATTTTTCCCTTGTATAGTTTTCTTATGTAGATTTAGGAATTGGGAGTAGTACAAAAATTAAAAAATATATATGAAAAAGATACACAGAGATTAAGATAAAAGTATTAGGTAAAAAAAAAAAAAACAATTAGCCATTGAAAAATGAAAAAAAAAAAATTAGAGATTACTTCTAGATAAATCAACTCTATAACGTCATGTTTTGTCAACTTTTTCTTTTCAAACTTGAACTTTGATATGGATTGACTGTGTGACTCACGGTCCACATTTGCTAATCCTCCAACTATGGATCAGTCGACGCCTGTAAGTATAAACATCCAAACAGTAAAAAGAAATGTAGTTATTAATCAAATTGCACAATAATAATAATAATAATAATAATAATAATAATAATAATAAACTTAAATATAAAACAAATCTTGGTCAATAGCATCATAATAAGTGCAT
This sequence comes from Fraxinus quadrangulata, assembly GCA_903798255.1. Classification (NCBI taxonomy): domain Eukaryota; kingdom Viridiplantae; phylum Streptophyta; class Magnoliopsida; order Lamiales; family Oleaceae; genus Fraxinus; species Fraxinus quadrangulata. The sequence goes on from CAIGRB010009968.1 coordinate 71,888, forward strand.
TTTTACACACTTATTTTACTGTCAAAACATGAAAAATTATTGATTAATATATTAGAATATAGCTTAATTCTATGTAATTTATGTTTTGCTGGATAAAGTGATGAATGTAGCTGAAATAAGAAGGAATAAGTAAAAAAAGACCAAAATGGAGGAAATCAAAAGTTTGGGGATTAAAGTGTAAATACTCTAAACTTGTTTCTAACCTTGTAATGAAGATTTGAGAGTGTTGAGGTCAATTGGATGAAGAAACGGGTCAAATGAATGAAATATAGCCAAGACATTATCACATATCAACTTTCAAATTGAAACGTTTTGCACCGATTTTTCAGCTTCATATTTAGACCAGTTTTTGACATAGAAAATGATCGAATTCGAAGATAGTATTTGAAGCAAAGTTGTAGCTCTTGGAGTCAGCTTTCCAAAGAATCTTGAATCGCCTCAATCAAATATCGAGAGAGAAAGTTATAATGAAAATAGTGAAAACTATTTGGTGGAAAACTTCTAAAGCTATGCGGTCGCATAACACATTTAAGGGATTTTCAGGGCCAGATTAATTGCTCTATGCAACAACAAGGGTTCACCCGATGCGGTCGCATAGGGTAAAATCTGATAAAAATTCTGATTTCCTTCTACGACTCAAATACTTATGGTAAATTATTTTGGCACGATTTCTTAACCTTAAAGGACCCCCAAAATGTTCCAGAACGCTTCATTATTCATCATTCTTCCATTGATTTTGGGCTCTAGAAACTCATAAAGAACTAACAATCTTGGTGAAGTAAGGGAGGAACTCAATTGGATATGATGATTTCACATATATTATTTCATGTAACTGGTCTTTTATTGTTGAATAATCTTAGTTTTTAGATTTTTCTTTTCATGAATTTATATTGAAATTGGTTAAATAATTACTAGATTTTTCATGGATTCAGTCATATTTTTTTCATTGTTTAATCAAACTATTTATTTAGTTTCAATTTCAATTACTTCTTGTTATGATTTGTTTAATAATTATTAAATCCTTTATAGATCCAGGCATGCTTCTTCTATCATTAGATTGAACTAGTTGTTAAATTTTAATCTCAATTTCACCTTATTGGCGATTGGTTACTGCCTTATGCTTGATGTATATGGTCGATCTTTGATCTTATTCCAATAAAATTGTGTGAATAAGTCTAAATTCTAGGATTATATTTTTTAATTAAATTGATTTTTACGATATATCTTTCGATTAGAGTGTCGGGATGAAAGCCTCTAACTGTGTTATAAAAATGGAATAATTGATGTGAATGATCTAATCCGATTGAGGGAATTTCGACGCTTCACAGCCTCAAATTATTGATTTTAATTTCACCTTTCAACATTAAATTTTACTACATATTGAAGACGATACTCATCCCTTTTTGGAACCCTTAAGCATGTTCCATATCCCTGTGGATACGACACCACAAATCTGCACTACATCTACCGTGTTATTCTTTGGGTATAATCAAATTTGGCGTCGTTCTCGGGGAGAAGGTTCAAGAAATTAAGGGATTCAATTGTAAAAGAGTGACTTCGTTCCTTTTCTTGACTCATTTATTTCAATTTATTATTTTCTTTGTTATTCTTTATTTTCTCACATCATTTCCTTTTAATCGTGTTTTATAAGTAGGTATCGAGATGAGAGATAAAGATTTGTGAAAACACCTCTAATAGAGTTTGAACATAATTTTTAACCATGTTTTTTATTCTCCATCCGTTAACACGAACACCACATCTCATAACACAATGTCTGATAGTGAGCATGATGCACCGTATAGAACTTTGTATAATTACCTACACCCCACGCGTACATATACACCTTCATGTATTATGTTTCCACCCAATATGCCATGCATAGATTTTAAACCTCGAATGATTCAACTTATTCCCAATTTTCATGGACTTGAAAATGAGAACCCGTATGTACATATTAGGGAATTAGAGAAGGTAGTAGCAACCTTCCACAATCAATATGGTACAATGGATGATATGCTTAAATTCTTCNTAAATCATTTATAGATCCAGTCATTCTTCTATCATTAAATTGAACTAGTTGTTGAATTTTAATCTCAATTTCACCTTATTGACGGATTTATTACTGCATTATATTTGATGTATATGGTTGATCTTTGATCTTGTCCCAATCAAATTTTGCGAATATGTCATAAATCTAGATTCTATGAATACATTTGTAAATTAAATTGATTTTCACGATACATCTTCCGATTAGAGTGTCGGATGAAAGCCTCTAATTGTGTTATAAAAATGGAATAATTGATGTAAATGATCCAATCCAATTGAGGGAATTTCGACGCTTCACCGCCTCAAATTATTGATTTTAATTTCACCTTTCAATATTGAATTTTATTACATATTGACCACGATAACTCATTCCTTTTTGGAACCCTTAAGCATTTTTCATTTTCCTGTGGATATCACACCCCAAAGATGCACTACAACTACCGTGTTATTCTTTGAGTGTAATCACATCACCTCTTCAGCAGATGATATGTCCTCAGGATCAAATACAAGCAGGCATTTCAGCAAGCAAAAAGTCGAGGGATTGACATTTCTGGAACTTCTTTGTCTATGGAACATGCTTTTTTTCCCTGTATAATTATAGGTTTCTCATGCATGAATTGCACTTCAATTATCATTGCTAGATCATTACACAATTCGAACCTAAGACTTCTAACTTACAACTTGATCCTTTAACTTTTTAAAACTATTTTACAACAATATTAATTTCAATCATTTTGTTCACATAATTGTCAATTACATTAAAACCTATAAATAAGGGAGTGAGACTGAGAAGAAATACAATTGTAAAATAAATACTAAAAAAAGAGTGAGACTGAGAAGAAATAATAAAACAAACCATCTTATATCAGCTAAAATAAATTAAATAGAAGTACGTGAAAAGAAAAAAGGACAAAGAAAAGAAAAGAAAGGATTATCATCAGTTATTGAAATCAGCGAATCTAAACATGAAAGTTATCATATTTTTTCATTCTACAACATAATGATGATTACAATTAGGTTAAATGTGAGAGTTACCAACACTAATTCAATTGGAAGAAATCCAAATAAATACAACTTAAATTTCAACTTCCACCAATTCAATTAGAAGATTACCTTAGACAGTTTACAGAAGAATTGTTGGTGAAGATTTGACTTGCAGAGAGATAAGGAACAAAAAGCTGCACTAAATTTTGGCCACCATCGTGAGAAATTGGAACTCGAGCCCCATATGCACTCCATTCTTCATAAAATTCCGGATATCACCCAATGTAAAATAGTCTAAGTTGTCTCTTTCCCATGGATACCATAAACTATTCAGATTTATCACGTCACTCTGTTCACAAAATCATCAAACAACGAAAGGGACAATTATCCACAATCATAAACACCATTTCATAACATAAAGATTAACCACAAAGCAGGCACGAGAAATTAAATGGGATTGAGAAATTAAAGGGATTCTAATTCCCTTATAAACCACTCTATAAACTAAAGACTATTATTTGACAATTGGGGAATAATCATAAATCTTTTCAATAATGTTTTTCTCGCCAAATTATGCAATTTTGATCCTTAAGTTTCATTTGGTAGCTATCATTATATTAATGTCACATTTAATTATAATTTTTATTATATTAATATTAAGATAAAATAAAGTATAATTAAATATTTTGGAGTATATGATACTAAGAGAATTTATTGTCTTGAATAAAGATACGCAAGGATAGTGAAAATAAAATGTTTCTTCGGTGACGGTATATCAGGCCTATAACTAAATATATAATGGTAAAATTGGTATTTAAATGTTTTTCCTCAATCCTTCATTTTCAATTATAGTACAATTGTAAATAGATCGCGCTATTTGTACTTTTTGATTGACAATTTGTGAGTTAATAGTGATATCCATTCATTTGAAGATCCGATTTTGAAATTAATGGCAAAAATATTTCCAACATGCAAGGTTCGGAGCCTCAAGCATCAATGGAATCCATCGACATTCATCAAGAACATCGAATAAGAAATTAACACAAAGTTAAATCAATTCACAATGGGCTCAAAAACAATTCATTGTACCCGTCTGTACAATCTAGAAACGGCTACAAAATACTCAACCCTAAGACAATAATACCAAAAAGCTACTATAATGGATTCGATCGAACAAATCAAACTACCACTCGATAACAACTATCAATCACTAAGATAATATTCACTAAGATCAATGACTAAACTAGAAGGATTTAATCTATTCACAAAGAATCAAATTTGAGAGAAACCCAACGAGCAGAATCACGAAGAAGAACCCAGAAGCCTTTTTCGCACAAAGCTAGAAGTCAAGAATGAAAAGCACACCCCATAAAAGACGGTCCAACTGGTATAAGTAGATAAACTATCAACCGTAGATCTGATCTTCATCTTACGGTCCAGAGCAACACACTTGGTTATTTCCATTGGGCTTGGGTTTTGGGCCTGAAACTAAATTGTATTATTGGGCATTAGTTTTCTTCAAAACATTTCCAGCAGTTGGGCTTACCCCATTTTCATCATTGCCCATAGCGTTAGAAACTAAAGACATAAATGGCATTATATTCTAACACAGCACATACATTTTCATAGAACTAGCTTAATTGTAAATTCACACACCCACTTTTTTTTTAACTACACTACATTTTAGTTAAAATGAATCTCTAAACTTTTCTTATTTTTACACATGTTCTCAACTTTTTATGAGAAAATTTATCATCAATTCTTTATTAATTTACACATCTTGTCTAAAGAGACAATTGAGTCCAAAATATTTGTTATGAGGGTTGAAAAGACATATTTATCTGTTTTCTTTAAATAATTGAAATAAATAATTAACACTCTATTTTCTTTACATAATTCGAATTCCATACATAACTAGTAAATTTGAATTGAATTAACTCCATGTGGGATGATAACTTTTAACTCATCAATTCTATTATTTGTCAACGATCTCGTACGCTGGCAAGTTTTGCACGAACAACTATGCCAGTAAAACTTTGACATATGCCCAAATCAACTACGCAACAATTGAGAAGAAAATGCTAGCAGTAGTATTTGCCTTCGAAAAATTTCATCATTATCTGATTGATTCAAAAGTGATAGTCTATACAGACCATGTAGCTTTGAAATATTTGTTAGAAAAGAAGGATGCTAACTATAAGAATTTGATATTGAATTTCATGATAAGAAGGAATAGAAAACCAGGTAGCAGATTACTTATTGAGGCTAGAACAGTCGAATGATTCGGATGAGGTGGATATCAATGAAATATTTCCAGACGAGCAGTTATTGTAAGTGGAAAAGGTTCCGTGGTATGCAAACATTGTTAACTACTTATCTAGTGGATATGTTGATCTAAACCTTATTTATCAGCAGAAGATAAAGCTTCTCCATGAAGCGAAATTCTATTATTAGGATGATCCAAATTTATACAATAGAAGGGCAGATCAAATCATCATAAGATGTGTGCCAGAGGTTGAGATTAAGCCCATCCTATCACGGGTTTATGCATCAACTTATGGAAGACACTTTGGCCCCATTAAAATATCAGCGAAGGAGCTTCAATGCGGTTTCTTTTGGCCAACATTATTTAAGGACTGTAGTTTTGTAGATCATGTTATAAGTGTTAAAGAATAGGTAACAGATCGGTCAGCCACGAGATGCCACTAAACAATATTCTAGAAGTGGATATATTTGATGTATAGGGTGTTGATTTTATGGGACCTTTTTCATTGTCCTATAACAATCGATATATCTTAATGGTAATAGACTATATATCTTAATGGTAATAGACTATGTCTCCAAATGGGTGGAAGCCAAGGCATTGCTCACCAATGATGCAAAAATGGTGTAGGACTTATGAAGAAACACATTTTCAATCACTGTGGATCACCTAGAGCCATCATAAGGGATGATGGGACTCACTTTCGTAATCGATTATTTCGAGTAGTGCTTCATAAGTATGGGGTACAACATCGTATTTCCACGCCTTATCATCCTCAGAAGAATGGACAGGTTGAAACTTCTAACAAATCATTTAAAAGAATTCTGGAACTCACAGTGAATGCATCTCGAAAAGACTGGTCCTAGAAATTGGACGATACTTTGTGGGCTTATCGTACCACGTACAAGATGCCAATTGGAATGTCATCATACCAAATAGTGTTTGAAAAAGCCTATCACTTACCAGTGAGCACAGAGCATACTGGGCATTAAAGCAATTGAACATTAACTTAGAGATGGTTGGGGAAACACCAATGCTACAACTTCATGAATTGGAAGAAGTCAAAAGAGAAGCCTATGAAAATACATTCATCTACAAAGAAAGGATAAAGCAGTGGCTTGACAAGAACATTAGACAACAAAATTTTAAAGTGGGAGATTAAGTGCTTATACAACTCCATCCATAAACTCTTTCCAAAAAAATTGAAATCAAGATAGGTCGGACCTTTCACCATATCCCAAGTGTTTTCTTATGGTATAGTTGAGTTACATCACCCAACTAAGGAAAATTTCAAGGTTAATGGACATTGTATCAAACATTATGTAGAGGATTTTTCGGCTGCTAAGGAAAGCCTTGAACTAGCTGTTCCAGAATAATAGCAACACAAAGTCCAGTTAATGACTTTAAATAAGTGCTTCTTGGAAGGAAACCCAAGCCTTATCATTCTCTTATTATATATATAATTTTTATGTTTTTTAGATATGTATATTTTATTGTTAGTAACGAGCTTGTTGTGTTTTGTAAGACAAATCTCTAGTTTGGGGGCGAATACAAACTTGAATGGGAGAGTGGAATTCAAATCGTCAATATGGGTGAATAAATTTTAGAATAGAGAACAAAAGGTAAAAGTGTTTTAAAAAAATAAAATTTGCACCTACAGATTTGTGGCAATGCAGCGCCATGCTGCACTCCCTCACATTTTTTATATTTTATTTTTCCTTCTCATTCTCCCTTTTATTATTCACACACACACACACACACACACACACACAC
>CAIGRB010009968.1:79148-95192 GCA_903798255.1 Fraxinus quadrangulata
ATATATATATATATATATATCACACCCATCATTTTCAACACCTTCATTGCATATATCTAACACCTCAACATATCTTCAACTTAGTAGGATTTCTACACATGAAAGGGTAAGTATCTACTTGTGGGTTTTGGTAGATTGTGGTGGTTTGACACTTTGCGATGTTGAATTTATATTTGGGATTATGTTTCGAAGAAGTTTGAGGAGATTTTAGATTTGAATTGTTGAAGAATGTGTGTCGAAATTCCTCTGAGAACTTCATTTGGTGGAAAAATTGATAATTTGACTACTTATTTTAATATTGGGGAATTTGCAATACATTACCACGGGATTGAGTGGTTAATAGTGACTTGATTTGTTGAGGGTATTGTGTTATTTGGGACATTCATCATATTTTGTGAAGTGTGCAGTGATTTTTTAGGACATTTTAGGTTTGCTTGTTGTAGCTATAATTATTTGACATTGTTGCTTTTTTTTTTCAGAGTGCACCATGCCACCTAAAAAGAGATCAAAGTCATCGTCCTCTCCGTCAAAATCATTTGACAGCAGTAAATTTGTGAGCCGCAGAGAAAAGATATCAGACATGTAGTTCACAAAAATTGTATTTCGGAATGGGATTTTGTTGACCTTGAGCTTTATATGAGGAAGCAGATTGAGGGCAGAAATTGGGAGTTGTTCACAAAAAAACCACAGCCAAGGTTAATACCAGTTGTGCGTGAATTTTATGCAACTAAAGACCATAGGGATTTACAGTGGATTCGTTTTGACCACACCTCCATCAATAGGTTACATAGACTGTCTGATATAGATGAAGATGACTTCTCCAACCGGCGTGAAGAGGGGACAATCGATCTGGTAGACATACTTCGAGAGTTGGCCCGTTCGACACTACATGGAAACTATTTGGCAAAGATGTCACTAATTTTTTGGCAACAGGTATGTTTCCTGAATGCAAAGCGTGACACTATTTCATAGGTGCTAAACTCTTGCCCAATAACAATATTAGTGAAGTGACAAAAGAGAAGATGACGTTGAATTATGTTATCCAAAAGGGCCTTAGTGTTGATGTGGGCACTGTCATTTATACCAACTTCTTGCACATACTTCAAGGCTCTACAACTATCGATCTAGGTTACCCTTCATTAATTTCTGCTCTATGTAGAGAAGGGGGGAATTGTGACATCCCTAGCAGAGGAGATAGTTCATCCTAAACTAGCCCTGATTAAGAAAATAATTGGTAGTTCACTAACAAGCAGTTATTTGCCAGTGTCCCACCATAGGATATAGAGGCACAATAATCCCGTTCTCGTCATCCTCCGCCTGTCAATTTGCAGACTGATGACATTATTAGTCGAATTGAGACTATGCAATTATAGATAACTTGAGACAAGAAGTGTTGGAATTGAGAAATAAAGATAGACATGATGGAATCCAGCATCAACTTGATCAACTGCAGGTATCAATGATTGATCAATATCGATAGTTGTGGAATTCTATGTATACACAGTATTAATATCGAAATGAGTTCTTCTCGATGTTGGCCTCTGCATATCGCCACATGCCATTTCCCCCACAGCCGGCATTCTCATATCATCCAGCCAACTAGGATCATCTCACCAAGGTGATGGCGATGACACCCACTGATGTATTCAGGAAAGTCCTAACCTTCTTTGTATTTATTTTCACTTTTGGGACAATGCAATTTTTAAGTTTGGGTGAATCGAATCAACAAGGTTAATTGCTATTGTCTTTTGTTTCGTAGTTGTGTTTGTGTGATATTATTTGATTTCATTTGAAAAGTGTTAAAAATAAGACATTATGCATGCTTGTGTAAGTTAGGTAGTTTTGTAGGCTATGATGAATATACTTGAGGGCATGTATTCATTTGTGAATTATGGATGAATCATATGCGTTAGTTGAATTTTCTCCTTATCCATGTGAAACGGTATAATTTTTATGCACGATAATTGAGTATAGCATCGTACAAGAATAAGAAGATTTATATGTATAGGCTGAATAGATGACTTAGATGCTTAATCCATTGAGTCTTGATTTACAACATCCTTTAACCTTCTATATATAATAATTTGGAGTGTTCTAACCGGTAAAGGAAACGATTTAAGCTTGTAGTGCTTCCGTACATGTGAAAAAGGTTTATGTGGAGTTTTTTTTAACTTTTTAGTATAAGCTTGGTGATGACCAAATACCAGGGATCTAACCCCTATAAACTTTGATTTTCTTTTATGGAAAATAAGCATTGCACTTATTGAGATTATGCCTCACCCCAACACCTTTTTTGCTCGAGTTAGTAAGTCCGTAAGGGTATCTTGAAATCTGGTATCATTGGGCATTCAAAAGCCTGGGAGTTATTAGCTAAAAGCTTGCTACAAGAGTCAAGAAGAGAAAAATAGGTGAGGTCAATATTGGGTCGAGAAAATATTTCAAAGAGAAAAATTATATGCGAGTATGCAAGTAAGAACTGATCGTTAGGAGACTAGATAACTAATGGGTTTGAATCACTTGGTAAAAAACTTGATTGTTGAAGCACTCATAATTGGGAGAATCATCACATGAATAAGTTGTTGATATTTCTGGTTAGACTAAACAAATTTGAGTAGTGTAAGGAATTGATCAAATTAACTAAACTTTTTGAGTTATACCTTGGAGAGAGAATGAAAGTAACAATTTTAGGGGCATGTGAATCATAAGAGCGTAGAAAGGATAAAATTAACTACATAGGGTTGGGATGTGAATTAACTTGTGAATGTACGACATTATATTTGATTCTTCACACACACACACACACACACACACACACACACTCTCGTGTTGCATTGGATAAATGGAAGTTTGACTTTTGTATTGTGATTTTGAAGCTGTTCATGGACTGATATAATGTTCTCGATACTAAGACAAAGGAAAAGCTATCCGACTAAATTTTCATGGTATGATTCCTAGTGCTTTTATTTGCTTTGTGTTTGCTCGATGACTAGTAAATTGTTAAGTTTGGGGGTACTTGACGAATATGTTTTAATCACAACTTTTATTTCATTTTTAATTTAATTATGAGCTAGATAGTACGAGTAGTAAACATTTTTAATGTGTTTATTAGTGTTATTTAGTAGAAGCGGTGAGATGGTGGAAATCAGTGAAAGAAATGAGATAACAAAGCTATTGGTATGGATCAAGGAGAAAACAGGAATGAAAGTGGCAAAAAAATCAAACCATAATATCAAGGAAAGAAGAGTGGCCATGGCGCCACGAAGGAAGCACAACAGAGGTGTGGCTCCACGGTGCTACGAAGTCAAGAGAGGGACGAAATGTGGCGCCGCGGAGATGTGAGTTTGAGATTTAGACAAAATAGTAAAATTCAGTATATTAGTACGTGTAATGATACATATACTAAATATTGCGATCATTATATGAATTCTTAGATCTAATATTTCTTTTAATTAAGGTTGATTCGCATAGAGACATGAGATTGAATTAGTTAAATATGCTTAATGAGAACGTGAGATGGGTAAATTAAATATAATAGAAGAATTCGATCGAACACTACATTAGACTCTTGAATCTTAAATTAACACTCAAAGATGATCAATAGATGAAATTGTTCGACTATAATATCCGTTCATCATTTGAATTCTTAATCAATGTTTGTGTGCATTTAATTAATTTCAAGTGTTTAAACAAAAAATTCATAACAACATATAATTCTTTATTTGCTTTCATCAAATAGGAGTTAGAAAAATTTGATTAAATTCTAAAGTATAGTCCTCGTGGGAACAATAATCCGAATTCAAATGTCCACTATATTACTTATTACGATATCGTACACTTGCGATAGAAAAAATGTAACATAGTTCAATTCATAGAGAGAGAAATAATTTATCTCCTATGCTAATGCCACCAACTTGTGTCTGATAAAGACATAAAGTAGTTAATTTGGAATTACTTGATCATACTTGCTTATTCATAACAACCATAAATGGGATAATTGCGCAGGGGTCCCAAACCTTTTACTTTTTTGTAAATTTTACCATAACATTCACTTTGTGCCACCCACATCCCAAACCTTTAAAAAATTAGCATTTAGGATCCAAATGGATGATTTCTGTTAGTTTGACCATTAGTTGACCCAAAAAATAAAATTTTATCAATTTTAAAAGGGGTAAAATGATAACTTTGAATTAAAATTAAAAAACAAAAAAATTAAGACCCAATCACCTTCTCCTTCCCACACTCGCCCCATACCCCTGCCTCCTAAACCCAACCAATCGCCTGCATCCACCAAAACCCTATCAGACCTATTCACAGTTGTCTCATATTTAAATGAGATCCATCTATTGTAGGTTTGCAAAGTCGTTATACTTCCTTACTCGCCAAATTGGGAATCAATCTCAAAAAATCTTCTATTTTCCACACTCACAAAACCAGCAAACATCCAATATTTTTTATCCTTCACCTGAAATTTAGTATTTAAACCATAAAATCTCCAACAAACCAAATTATACAAACATAAATACTTGGAAAAAAAATTCTAGGACTTCTACCATTATTGTTGAAGCCTGAAGTTTTAATATTTTTGGCACCTTTTACTTGGATTTCCACTACTTATTTGGACTCTTGACCACCTTCGAACGAAGGACTTCCATCCAAAAATTGCTTTTATTAAAAATCATAGGACTTCCACCATTTCGAAAAATTTTGAAGTTTGAGATCTGAAATTTTTTCCAAGAAGATGGGTTTGATTTGGTTGCAGATAATGGAGAAAAAGGAAGAATGGTTGTGAAAGAAGGTAATGACGGAGGTGGTGACAACTATTGGTTTTGCTTGATGGGGTTGGTGGGGGGTGGGGTGGAGAAGATGATGATGATGAAGAATAAGTTTGGGGGTAGGTTCCCCGAAGCGGATATGAGAAACATAGTCTCAACTTCACTACCCGTTCCGTTTAAAGTTAATTTCAAATTTAATTTTTTTATTAAACAAAGATAATAAATTTATCATCATTTTTAATGAGAACATAAGTTTTTCTAAGAAATTGCAAAAAATAATAATAATATTTACTAACTAAAGACATAAAAAAATAAAAGCAAAAAAGAAAATAAAAAGAAAAAATAAATGGAGAGATAAATGGGATAGGAGACCCGCCTTGTCCCACCTCGATCCCCGTCCCGAACATGCTCCATCCCGCTTTGATCGGGTATAGGGATGGGGTAAGGAGATAAAAATATTCGACAAAACAGAGGTGAGAATGGTCGACCCGTCTCGTACCTGCCCAATTGCCATCTTAGACAAAGTTTCAACCATGCCAATTTAAGTGCAATTAGTAAAGTACAGTTTTTATAAATTATATTAATACTTTTGCAAGTCAAAATATAAATAGTAATAATACAAGGAAGAGTGAAAAGGCAAAGAAAGTTAAAAATGACCATATCACCACCGACTCATTACTTATCATCTGTTCGATTTTGCTAAAACACAATTTTTAATAGATTTTGATAGAAGTTAATGAAATATATTAATATAAAGTTAATAAAAAATGTGATTTTCGTAAAAAGTGTAGTTAAAATGTAATGAGTTTAGGGAAAATAAATTTTAATAAAAAGGGTCGAATAGGAACTTAGTTACCTGTTCCATAAATTCATCTATTAAATTAAAATTGAAAGAAGCTCTTTCAATATCTATGCTTGGAGGCGAGATCTCCCACTTCAGTTCTTCGTGGTAATGGCCAAGAATGGCGGCAATATCTCCCATTTCTAGACTCTCTAATGATCAAGTCAGTAAAGTTTATGGAAAATCGTATGAGTGCTCGACGAAAATTAAGAGAGTATTTTAGATAAATGAGGATACTTGGATGTTTTACTGCCATGAAATTTATAGAAGTGGGATAACTGTCTAGACGGGATTGGTGAGGATTCTTTGAAATTTTGTGGTTCATTGGAGTTGTATATGACCGGATCCATTTGATTGAGATATCCAAACCGTTTATAGATAACTCCCACTTGACTTAGTTAAATCATAGTATAGTATATCTTGATCGCTTGAAGATAGAATACCAAAGGTTTCGAATAGATGTGGGTTGTGTATCGTGATTCAAGTCGGTTGATAGTAATGAGTTGGGCCAATGTGGGATAAGTGGGCCATTTGTGGGTCTCGTTTCATGACTTAAGCCTCTTAGGCCAATGAAATAATTTTTACGACTAAAATAGCCAACATTCATTCAATGGCAGTCCCAAAATGAGAGACTCGCCTATTTGATTTCTACATTTAGTCCACATATGGCCCCTATTATTTGGGATTATGATTTTTTGAATAGTATTTTTTTGGATAATGAATGATTGAAAAAGTATAAAATTATTTTTGTTTATGTGTAATATTATTTATTGAAAATGTGTAATTGAAAAGAAGATAAAGAAAAATGTATTATAATTTTAATGTAGGCCAAACAAGGGTTTAATTATCAAGGTCTATAATTTATAATTTAGCTTTCACTTGGGAAGTAAATTAAAAAACAATATGGTGAATAATTTGATAGCAATATTTTTAAAATCAAACCGATAATTGACCTAAATAAGGAAGAGAATCGAGGGACTGAGGTTAAACTGAGATCGATCGAAAAAATTATTATATAGACATATACTATTTAAAAATCAGGTGGTAAATAATAATAATAATAATACCACAACCAGACCACCACCATCACTCCAATGCACCACCACTACCACATTTAACTCAAATTCACGACCATAAATACTACCTGCACTAACATGTGTTATCTATGACTAACTGTGATCAACTTTTTCTTTAGTGTGACTGTCTGTGACCATGTCAGTTTAATTTATGACTTATGTAACCAAGTCATATACAATTACAATTAACATAGATCTGGTCACAAACAGTCACAATGAAGATAGACTTCTTCACATCCGATTTTCGTCGCCGCCACCACTTTGGCACTACCACAACTCCCAACAACGTTAAGAACCAAACGCATACCATCACCACCTTCAACAAATCCCAACCACCACCACCACCACCAATGGCGTCACCGCATCACCACCACCACCACCACATGTAGATCACGCTGCTCACAGCTATATGAAGCGACACACCACCTTTGAAGCCTCCAATCGCCAGCCAATCACCACCCATGCTGTCGAACTCCACCATCAATATTACCACCTCAACCTCCTCTACATATCCCGGCTAACATTCCGACCTAATACCATCTAAAACGTACTAAAAATAAGGCCAAAAACTAGTAGTTGTGGACTATTTTTTCGGCGACACCAACTTCTTCGACGATGCCCATGTCGATACCACCACACCGATCGACCATACTCATCAAGGGGCATCTATTCATGGTTTTATATCACCAAACAACACATAATCCAAATTTACAAGCATGTTCTTCGCACCTAGCCGAACACGCACATTTCAATCTCAATTTTCGATATCGACAGTAAGCCCCGATCACAAACCACCTTCGCTGGTCCCCACACCATGCCGTATCTATTCCTACCATGGGCTTCCATCAATTTGATCAGAAGATAGAGACTATGTGGGGTTGTGGGTGGAAATGATAGGGAGAGAATTTCATTGGTAAATGATGTGAGAGAGAGAGAGAGAGAGAGAATTTTCTGCAATCTTTTGTACTTATAGAGAGAGGGAAAAAAAATTCTGCAAGTGGGCTACGGGGTGGGTTGGATGGAATAATGATGATAACTGTAGCGTGTAGTTATATTGAGCCATCTAAGAGCATGTTTGAGCCTTAAATATATTTTTTTGGGCTAAAAATGTATTTTAGAATAATTATTTGATGAATAATGTGTTGTTAAAAAATTAGAAAATTTTTTTGAATTTGTATGTAATATTATATTATTGAAAAATGTGATTGAAAATAAGAGAGCGTAGCGGCAAACACTAGTAGGAGCGGCAAAACATTCGCAAACAAAAGAACATGTAAAATGATGAAAAATATCTAACATATCCAACCAGAAATTTTTAATGAATGCAAATAAAACCGCTTTTGCACCATGTGTGATAAATGGAATTGTCATCATCTACTCAAATCTATTAAATTTTTATTTTTATTTTATTTTATCAAAACAGCAGAAAGAATCAGATATCGTCCATAAACTCATTTCATAATTTATAATCAGATCTTCGATATTTATTTTGTTGCTTGTCGGTCTTTATGATCCTAATTATCTTCATATTTCTCTTTTATGACTACTTCGATCAGGAGACTTTATTTAAATAAGAATAATGTTAAAATTTAATAAGGATAGATATAATAATTTTAAAATTATAAAAGGATTAGATTTAGGGTGCGATACATATATAAAAGTGGTGTAGTTATATAGTATTAAAATGAATGAATTTAATAAAAATAATGTTGAAGTGTAGTGTGGATAAATATGATGTTTTATAAAATTTTAATAGAAATAGATTTAAAATATGATAGATATATAAGAATTGTAGATGAAAATAACTAGGCGGACATGGTCCAGTTATATGAACCGAACCTACATTTTTTGGTTTTTAATAAGTGGAATCGTCAGGTCCAAATTTAATTATTTGGTTCATGTGTTCCATACCATAATTAAATTTTTCAACAGTTACAATAACACTACATTAATTCAACTAATGACATGTTCAATTTTAACTCTTACAAAATAACGTATTCTAATTTAAAATTATACAAATAGCAAGTTCTATAATAAGATTCATTTACCAATGTATATAAATTACCAAAAATTAAATAATAATACTAAAAAATTAGTGATTTCCTCTCATTGATTCCTTTACATCAGGCCACCAAGTCTACTAAGGGTATGTTTGAACTACATTATTTTGGAAGAATATATTTTGGAATAGTAGATTGATGAAGAATGTATGGTTGAAAAAGAAGGAAAAATTATTGATATGATGAAAAATATTATTTTTTTGAAAAATATGTGGTTGAAAATGAATAGAATAATGAAAATAAGAATTTTAGTGTGAATCAAACAGGGGGCATAAAAAATGAAATATAAATTAAAAGTTACAAAAATAAAATATTTTCAAATATTGTTAGTACTTGCCAATCATTTAAATTAAATGTCCATTACTTGACTTGTCACATTAAGAAATAATAGAAAAAACACAATTGATAAATATAAAATAAACAAAAATCTTGATTTATGGATCTTCCACTAATTTAAAATGTCAAAATCTCCATCACCGGCATCTAATTTGATTAAATTGGGCTGGAAATTAAAAATAGGAAAATTATATTTTGGTTTGGGATAAATTATTTAGTTGGCAAATGAAATAAAAAAAGGAAAATTTCATATTTAATAGGTGTTATATAACCCATTTCAAAACCAAAAAATAAGTTTTAAAATTTCAAAAATTGGATATTATTAAATTTTATTTATGAAATAATTAATTAAAAATATATTTTATTATTTAAATATATTAAAGTCATAATTCTATATAATTTGGTCACAAATTATTGAATTAATTGGTCACAAACCAAAAATTTTATAGATCACAAATCACAAATTTTATAAGTTACAAATAAAATTTTGTACATGTCACGATAATGCAAATCCACATAGCAATTGAAGCACGAAACCCACTACACGATATATCAAATTCATGAAAGTCAAGAATCAATGTTTGAAAGCTTGATCCTATAAATTATTGAACCAAAGAATCAAGACAATCGCAAACAATATCTTAACCCCGTGATTACAAAATTTACGAACCATACTTGAATTGTTGAACACCACAAGAATTCAATTTTTGATAAGTTCGAAATTAATTCGATGAAGAATGAGTTGAAAGCCTTATACCTCGTAATAATATCTTTCAAATTGTGTATTTTATAATACTAAAAAAAAATATTAAGCACACGAATCTCAAGATTGATCTGCTCAAACGAGTTACCATCTTGCGGGGCATGTTAAATGATAAAATCTCATATCGAATAAAAATGAAAACATAGACCAATTTATAAGAGTTTGTGCGACTCCTCTTAATAAGGTTGATCTTTTAACATGGAATTTCAAATTTTAATACTTGCTTCAAGATTTAACGCGGGATTTTTATTGAATTTAACTTTCTCCATTAATTCCTAACGATATTTTCATTTACATACAATTTCAAGAATTTATATGATGATAAGTGATCGACTTCTCTTGTTTTTCCAAAGTATTATACTAGTTAGAGGCTTTAATGAGGGGGCCTCTAATACCGAGGCTTTTATACCAGAATGAGGCTAACCAATAATTGATATTTTGTCTCAATGGGTATTTCGACACCATATACGCTAGAGAAATTTAATACATGTATAATTGTGGCCTTGTTGTTCACAAATCCTCTATACTCTGACTAGAAATTTGATCTAGATAATCTTTCAATTAAATTCCATTTATACCATTTCTTGGGTGAAAAACTAAGGTAGCTTTCAAAGGCTCTTCGGAGCCCTGCATTATATCATAGATTCTTCCATTTGAAGTTGAACTAGGCATTCCCGCAGTGAAAGTATAATGAATTCAATTTCGAGGCTAACTTCCAACTGTCGATACTACCTGCGTGAGCTTGTTATACCATTTTTTAGCCCCTTCCTAAAAGTTTGTCATAGAAGGCTCGATACTTTTGTGCCAGAGTTGCTCCCACAAATTTCATATGGATCTTGTATTCTTGAAAGTGATAAACGAGGGTTGTCTGTCTCATTAAAATTTTGTCCAATAAAGTTGAAATGAAATGTATTTTTTTTATTGAAAAATATGATAATGAATACCAAATGTTTAAAAGTAATGTTGTATAGTTATAGTGATGATAAATACGTTTATGTGGTAGTGGGATGACAATTACATTATTTAATAAAGTTGAAAGGAATAAAGATTCACTTCATAATGTGACAGTGGCTTCATCGTCAAATAAATATTTATCTCTACCGAACTAGATATAATTATTCAATATTTAAAGAATGAGAACTACTTGTTATTCAAAAACGAACCATTAATGCAAAGAGTCATTATTATTATTTTTTTTCAAAAAGGAAGAAGTGTTAAATGTGGTACTCGGTGGCCCCAAAATGAAATAGACAATTTAAGTTAGCGTCCGTCTAACATTATTAATAACTTCAAAATATTTTTCAAATCGTAACTTAATTTTTATTTTGCATTCAAAATTACTGTTCATTATTATAGTCAAATTTCGTGTTCCTGCCACTTTTCTTTTATAAAATAAAGTTTATCGGAAATTAATTACTAAACAAAGGAAATCGTATGGAGATAGAGGAATCGGAGTGTATACGAAAGAAAGATATTCTCGGGGGGTAATCATGTCATTTCGTAGAAGATTTTAAGAAGAATGCTGATACGAATATGTGGCCGTGGATTTTTTCCATGAAGCAGGAGAAAGAGAGGGAAAAATAACGCCAAAAAGGAGGAAGGAGAAGAAGAAGAAGAAGAAGAGAAGGAGCAGGAAAAACAGCTTTCTTGTTTACCTTCCATCTTTCTCTTGTCTTCTACCTCAAATCAATTCAACGTATATATTATCGTGAGCAGGAAATTTTAACTGCGTAACGATCAACGCCCAAATTGTGAAACCAAGTGATGGCACAATTTACAGCTCAGGGACGCTTAAAGACCCTCTTCAGTGGCTATGGCTCCAACGACCATTATCCATTTCAATTTCAATTTTACCAAGTTAAAAAGGCATTTGGAGGCACTGTATTTACTTGCTCTCATTCTTCAGTTCCTTCTCGAAATCACAAGCGCGAGCTCGGTTTATGGGGTGGTATTACAAGAACCAGAGTGAATGCTTCAAAATCATCATCATCCTTGAACAAATCCAAACGATTGAATGCGGAGGAATCAATTGATTCGTGTGGAGATAGAGATGTGTTTCTTGGTGAAATCTTCTCGGAGGACCCAGATTTTGAGAGGGACGAGCTTGCTGGTTTCAGAGGTTTGGTCTTGGATATCTCCTACAGGTGGGTCTATCTTTACTCCTTATGGAACAAACCACATTTAGAAAAACACTTTTGCTTGCTTTTGGATCATTATGTTAGTAGGACTTGGATTGACCAATGGTTTGTTCATTTTAGTAACAATTAATTTTAATTTGTTACATGAAGATCTTAATTTTAGTAGTTGTTAGAGGGATTGACATTCTGAAATCAGCTTAGATTAGTACACTTGTGTCAACATATATTATTCATATTTCATTGNTATAAATTATTGAACCAAAGAATCAAGACAATCGCAAACAATATCTTAACCCCGTGATTACAAAATTTACGAACCATACTTGAATTGTTGAACACCACAAGAATTCAATTTTTGATAAGTTCGAAATTAATTCGATGAAGAATGAGTTGAAAGCCTTATACCTCGTAATAATATCTTTCAAATTGTGTATTTTATAATACTAAAAAAAAATATTAAGCACACGAATCTCAAGATTGATCTGCTCAAACGAGTTACCATCTTGCGGGGCATGTTAAATGATAAAATCTCATATCGAATAAAAATGAAAACATAGACCAATTTATAAGAGTTTGTGCGACTCCTCTTAATAAGGTTGATCTTTTAACATGGAATTTCAAATTTTAATACTTGCTTCAAGATTTAACGCGGGATTTTTATTGAATTTAACTTTCTCCATTAATTCCTAACGATATTTTCATTTACATACAATTTCAAGAATTTATATGATGATAAGTGATCGACTTCTCTTGTTTTTCCAAAGTATTATACTAGTTAGAGGCTTTAATGAGGGGGCCTCTAATACCGAGGCTTTTATACCAGAATGAGGCTAACCAATAATTGATATTTTGTCTCAATGGGTATTTCGACACCATATACGCTAGAGAAATTTAATACATGTATAATTGTGGCCTTGTTGTTCACAAATCCTCTATACTCTGACTAGAAATTTGATCTAGATAATCTTTCAATTAAATTCCATTTATACCATTTCTTGGGTGAAAAACTAAGGTAGCTTTCAAAGGCTCTTCGGAGCCCTGCATTATATCATAGATTCTTCCATTTGAAGTTGAACTAGGCATTCCCGCAGTGAAAGTATAATGAATTCAATTTCGAGGCTAACTTCCAACTGTCGATACTACCTGCGTGAGCTTGTTATACCATTTTTTAGCCCCTTCCTAAAAGTTTGTCATAGAAGGCTCGATACTTTTGTGCCAGAGTTGCTCCCACAAATTTCATATGGATCTTGTATTCTTGAAAGTGATAAACGAGGGTTGTCTGTCTCATTAAAATTTTGTCCAATAAAGTTGAAATGAAATGTATTTTTTTTATTGAAAAATATGATAATGAATACCAAATGTTTAAAAGTAATGTTGTATAGTTATAGTGATGATAAATACGTTTATGTGGTAGTGGGATGACAATTACATTATTTAATAAAGTTGAAAGGAATAAAGATTCACTTCATAATGTGACAGTGGCTTCATCGTCAAATAAATATTTATCTCTACCGAACTAGATATAATTATTCAATATTTAAAGAATGAGAACTACTTGTTATTCAAAAACGAACCATTAATGCAAAGAGTCATTATTATTATTTTTTTTCAAAAAGGAAGAAGTGTTAAATGTGGTACTCGGTGGCCCCAAAATGAAATAGACAATTTAAGTTAGCGTCCGTCTAACATTATTAATAACTTCAAAATATTTTTCAAATCGTAACTTAATTTTTATTTTGCATTCAAAATTACTGTTCATTATTATAGTCAAATTTCGTGTTCCTGCCACTTTTCTTTTATAAAATAAAGTTTATCGGAAATTAATTACTAAACAAAGGAAATCGTATGGAGATAGAGGAATCGGAGTGTATACGAAAGAAAGATATTCTCGGGGGGTAATCATGTCATTTCGTAGAAGATTTTAAGAAGAATGCTGATACGAATATGTGGCCGTGGATTTTTTCCATGAAGCAGGAGAAAGAGAGGGAAAAATAACGCCAAAAAGGAGGAAGGAGAAGAAGAAGAAGAAGAAGAGAAGGAGCAGGAAAAACAGCTTTCTTGTTTACCTTCCATCTTTCTCTTGTCTTCTACCTCAAATCAATTCAACGTATATATTATCGTGAGCAGGAAATTTTAACTGCGTAACGATCAACGCCCAAATTGTGAAACCAAGTGATGGCACAATTTACAGCTCAGGGACGCTTAAAGACCCTCTTCAGTGGCTATGGCTCCAACGACCATTATCCATTTCAATTTCAATTTTACCAAGTTAAAAAGGCATTTGGAGGCACTGTATTTACTTGCTCTCATTCTTCAGTTCCTTCTCGAAATCACAAGCGCGAGCTCGGTTTATGGGGTGGTATTACAAGAACCAGAGTGAATGCTTCAAAATCATCATCATCCTTGAACAAATCCAAACGATTGAATGCGGAGGAATCAATTGATTCGTGTGGAGATAGAGATGTGTTTCTTGGTGAAATCTTCTCGGAGGACCCAGATTTTGAGAGGGACGAGCTTGCTGGTTTCAGAGGTTTGGTCTTGGATATCTCCTACAGGTGGGTCTATCTTTACTCCTTATGGAACAAACCACATTTAGAAAAACACTTTTGCTTGCTTTTGGATCATTATGTTAGTAGGACTTGGATTGACCAATGGTTTGTTCATTTTAGTAACAATTAATTTTAATTTGTTACATGAAGATCTTAATTTTAGTAGTTGTTAGAGGGATTGACATTCTGAAATCAGCTTAGATTAGTACACTTGTGTCAACATATATTATTCATATTTCATTGAATAGTGATGAGCTATTTTAACTTTCCTTTAATCGTATCCAACCCAGCAATGTCAAGATGAATTTTAATTCATAAAAGAAGATAAAAATGCACTCGATTCAATGAAATATGAATAATATATGTTGACACAAGTGTACTAATATTAAAATTCATCTTGACATTGCCCACTTAATGATACTGGGTTGGATATGATTGAAGGAAAGTTAAAAATCGCTCATCACGATTAAATACTGATGGAATACAATTCTGTTAGATGGACACATATAAGCTAGGGGACCACAAATGAAATCAACCAAAAGAGACAGAAAAGTTTTCTGAGAAGGATAACACCTCTTAACAAATTAACTATTCAAATTCTCAATTGTTGCGTTCAAAATACAATCAAAGACTCCAATTTATAGTAATAATGCGAGCATGCTATTTAATGTGCATACAAGTACTAAATTTATCTTGATAAGAGTAATATATCAGATGAAGCTAACAAATAAAATACAAGAACTTGGGCTACTTCTTTTAACAAGATGGAATTTCAAGTTTTAATATGGTATAAGAATCTATTGAGCTCAAATAAGCATTTGGATTCCAAGATTGGTGTATTCAAATGAGCCACATCTTGTGAGGCACGTTAAGAGTAATATTTCATTTTGATTAAAAGATAAAACATATATTCAACATAGAAGGGATTGACTCCTCCTAACAAAGTTAGCCTTTTAAGATAAACCCCTAACTCTTAATATATCCTACTAATACATTAACTTCATCATTATTATCCATCTTCCATGTCTAGATTAAGAGGACTTTGACTCCAGTTTCTTCAATGTTCGTAAGGACATTGATGCAGGAGTATACAAGATAAAGAACAATAAGAAGAAAATGGGATCAAAGGAAAGAATTGAGGGCAAGAGAAATAGTTTTATTCATATAATTCAGGTGTATTTGTAAACCTTGTCCTAAGTCCCTTTAAATAGAGGACTTTGAAATTAAATAAACTTTCTATCTAAATAAACTTGAAATAAAAGATAACGTTGTCAAAATCAAACTACTATGATATAGTTAAACTCGAATTATACTAATTTTTAGTCCTCTGTTGCACGAACACTTCAATTAAGGTGGCGTGTCCGTGTTCAACTAAGTTTTATTCCTCGTACGAAGCCATTTAAGCTCTTTCATATCCTTGATCTCCATCAACATGTTAGACCTAGAAGTGTTCAGACGAGTCAGTGACGTCGACAGTGCCTCTTGGCTCTGCTTGCTCCAGATAGCTAC
>CAIGRB010009968.1:97475-114768 GCA_903798255.1 Fraxinus quadrangulata
TTGAGGAGCGCATATTGCAGGACACAATAATGAAAATTGTGTTTTCTATTCGGCATGTGCTGAGGCGCTGCGGTTTGAAGGCCGTCCATCCGAGGTACTAATGCTCAGAGGGGCATAGGGTGAAGGTTAGTGTCGGAGACGGTAAGTATGTGTTACTGCGGGTTTGTGAATGCCCGTCCATTTGGAGGTGGTGTCGTTATTCTTGCAATGAGACGAATGCGTGTTGATACAAAACTCACTTCTCGCTACGAGGACGTAAGAGAATTCGAATGGGGGAGAATGTCACGCAGTGAGAATGCTTATCTCCCCATTCGGCACGGCAAGCACGCTAACAACTAGGCGTGAGACCTATTTTACCAAAGAGTGCACTAATGATGTGATCATATGCAAGTATTCTCCCTAACATCATACTCATAGCGTGCGTGTGTACCAGTTGTTCGAGCTTGCCGGCCTCAGAATGAGGGGAGGGCGGCCTTGAGGCATAATACTTCGGGAGCCAAACCTGCGATCCGTGAAACTTGGCCTCCCCTGGGTGTTCTGTTGTAGTCCAGAAATGATCCCATCATGTATGAGCCGAGCGAGTTCGCTTGAGTCCATAGTAACCAACCTCGAGGTCGAGGGCACTGGAGTTACTCCCGAGGCCTCGGATCCACCATTGTCGTGGGCGTCACTGGTATCCCAAGTTCGAGTATTGGCCATGAATCCCCCTGGTTGTCCTGCTGTTGGGGCTGATGTCGGTGCATGTACTAGATGAGGATGTTTCTGGCTTAGTAATTGAGTCAGTGTTGCAACTTGTTGATGGAGTTCTTCGAAGGTACCCGCCGTAATCGTTTGTGGTTGGGGAGCTGGTATTGTTGACGATTCTTCTTGATGAGCTGGGGATCCGCAATAGAAGGTAGGTCCCGTGTGGATGAGCTTGCTGGAGGAAAACTGAACGTGTGTTGACCATGGCTTCTGGTAGCATTTCCCACAGATGACGCCAATGATGCTCCCGAAAATCGTATCTGTTGATTTTCGAGCTTGACGATTAAGAACAAGCATGAAGAGATCTTCCAGTACCTGAAACAAAGACGTCGAGGTGTGTCCTCATTGCCCTCCTTTGATGCTTAAGTCAGAGAAAATTTGTGAAAAATATATGCTGAATTTTTTTTGAAAACATACTTAATAATGATCTAATGCTTTGTATTTATATAGGTAGGTAGCACATTCCTATAGGATTATGTTATTGAAATCCCAAGGAGTTCTACCATGCTTAGAAGTTGCAATTTGATTGGTATTGTACCATCAATGTGTTTGGATAGAGAGAAAACTCCAGTTGTAGAATCATTTCAGGAAGAGGTAGCATATTTTTAGCAGGATTCAAATTCCTTAAAATAGGATAAGCCTTATCATACAGGAGAATCCTAATAGATCAGGGATTGCTAGGTATCTACGAGGTTAAGTCATAACCTCGAGGAAGACCCAAGCTAATGGGGAATGTTGTTTCCCGAGGAATTACCTCGATGATATCTAGGTGGTGGGGGTGTTTCCTTATGTGACCGAGGAGCCAAGATTATGGAGGTACTGACCCAATGAGGTTAGCGCATAAATCGATGTGATGGACAACATTACTTCTCGGGGGTGCGTGCTTGGGCTATGCGAATTTGGGATCATCACCAGTTATTAGAAATGAATCCTAAGACAAAATCTAAAAATCTCACAAATAAAATCCTAAAACTTGAGTAGTTAAGGAAATTCTCCAATAAATTGAATCAAGTTGAAAATTAAATTCTAGAAAGATCACAGACATTTCTACAAACAATTGAAGAGCATCAGCACAAATGAAACTAGGGAGGGAAAAAATGAAGAAACTCAAAATTCCAAAACCGAGCTAAAAACGCCCAGTTGATTGTACACAGGCGCATAACAACATTACATTATAAAATCGTGCATTTGTGGAGAGGGGAAGAAATTAACAACTTAATAGGCAATGGAGGGTAGCAGAATCAGAGGTTATTAAGGACAATCTGGAAGGCATTAAGGAGGGGGAAGGCGCGACGATAGTGGTAGCCATGGTAGAGGGCCTTTCAGATATCTCCAGGAAAAGCACATAAAGAGAGATCAAGAAAGGGAAGAAAAAACTTTTATATTTTCTTCTTCCATGTTGAAACCCTGGAAGGAAGTCAATTCGTTGGTTGCTTTAGTAGAGTGCCTCTCAGTTATCTATTCAGCCTTTTTTTAAAAAAAAAAAATTAGAGCCCATCCAAAGTTCAAGGCCTAGGCCCAAGTCAAAATTCTGAGGCCCAAGGCCTTTGCCTTTGTTGCTTGGCTTTAGGGCTGACCCTGGCTAAGAGTTTTTGAGAAATGATACTAAAGTCAGGACAACTAGGATAATCGTCTTTCAAATGCTAAAATACCACCATCGTAGTGCTCATAGTCTAGATTATGATAGTGATACGGCTAAAAGCATCAACCACTTTGTTGTCGAGCCCAGCTTGATGGTGGAGGACATGTGTATTCTCTTGAAGAAACTCTACCCACTAACATATCGATCACTCAAGTTACATTGGGAATTGAGGTAACAAAGGGCTTGATGGTTAGAATAGAGAATGAACTCCTGGGGCAATAAATAATATTGTCGATGACGAAGAGATTGGACAACAACATAGAATTCTTTTGTCATAAGTAGAATACTTAATGCTTCATTTAATTTCGGTCTAAAATAAGCAATAGAATGACCTTCGACATAATACACACCTATACCAACACCAGAAGCATCGAATGCTACCTCAAAAACTTTAGAGAAACAAGGTAGCGTAGAATGGGAGCTTCAATCAACTTTTGCTTAATGGCTAAGAGGCCTTTTGTATAGATGGGGTCAAAGGGAAATTCCATTTTTTCATACACTTAGTAATGAGGTTAATAGAACAAATCTTAGATGAATCGTCTATAGAATTAGGCTAACCATGAAAGTTACGGGCCTCAGTTAAAGTTGTAAGCTTCGGCCAATCACGAGTTAAGAGAGATTTTGGCTAGATCAGCAGCATTCCCTTAGGCAGAGATAATGAAACCTAAGAATAGGACTTGTGACTGTAGAAAGGAACACTTCTTAAGGTTAACATATAATTTGGCAGAACGAAGGGTAAGAAAGACCTATCTAAGGTGATCTAAGTGTGCCTCTCGTGATTGACTATAAATTAATATATCATCAAAATAGACCATGAGAAATTTTCCAATGAAAGGTCGGAGGTCATGATTCATGACCCCCATAAAAGTACTAGGCGCATTAGACATCCCAAAAGGCATAACTAACCACTCTTATAAACCACCCTGAGTATTAAAGGTCATTTTCCATTCATCCCTTGGTCTAATCCTAATTTGATGAGAACCACTCCTTAAATCCATTTTAGAAAACCACAAAGATCTGTTAGCTCATCCAATATGTCCTCGAGGCGTGGAATACGAAACCTATATTTAACAATGATTTTGTTAATGGTGCAGCTGTCGACACACATACGTCATGATTCATCTTTTTTTTTTTTTTTTTGAGTAAGTTGGATGGGGACAGCACAAGAACTAAGGCAGTGGTGTATAAAACTTTTAGATAGTAAAGTCTCAATTTGCTTATTTAGCCCCTGTTTGAGCCACATTAAAATTTTAATTCTTATTCTTCTATTCATTTTAAACTACATTCTTTAATAAAATAATATTTTTCATCACATCAATAACTTTTCCTTCTTTTTCAACCACACATTCTTCATCAATCTATTATTTCAAAATACATTCTTCCAAAATAATGTGGCTCAAACACATCCTTAGCTCGACTCGTTCTGTGGGGTTCATCCTATAGTGAGGGTAATTTGGTAATTGTCAAAGCTTGATTTCCATTATTTTCAAATTACATTTTTTCCTCTTCTTTTTAACTACACATTTTTCAATAAAATAATATTACATATAAATTCAAATTTTTTCTTTATTTTTCAACCACACATTCTTCATCAATCTATTATTTCAAAATACATTCTTCCAAAATAATGTGGCTCAAACACATCCTTAGCTCGACTCGTTCTGTGGGGTTCATCCTATAGTGAGGGTAATTTGGTAATTGTCAACCAGGCCAAAATGATAGAATGTTGAATATCACAAATAGTGCAATTTTTTATTATTATTATTTTTTTTAAAACTGAAAACAACTACATAATAACAGAAGAACTAACTATTGCATTTTTTTTTTTGGAAAACCAATATAAACTACTAATCAAAGGGGAAAAAAAAAAAACTGCTGTTGCTATACAAATTCTTGTGTTTTGTGCCGTTTCAAGGGATTTTTGTGTATAGGTGATTGTATGGCTTGGATGGGTGGGTTTACAATTATTATGTTTGTTCAATTGTGTCTGTCGTCATAAAGTCTCATCGTCAAGTCCAAGCTGGTGTTTTGCTATGATAAAGAGAAATGTTGGGAATCATGAAGGTATTCGAGACACCATAACTAGGAAGTGGCTCTTCACCGTCTTCATTCGTCTCAAAAGTCACGAGTATTTCTGTCATATTTCTATTGAGGATAAGGTGGTTTACAAGTTTGTTGAGAGACATTATCAATTTGAATTTGCTCATACCATTTGTAGTCATCTTTGCGTCTCTTTCCAATCGAAAATGAAATAAGATAACTGCATTTCTTCTCTCCTCTTTCCCCTTGAATAGACTTTTCATTGTTTCCTTGTTGCATCAGACACTCTTATGTAAATCAGTATCTTCTCCCCTTTCTCTTTTCTTCTTCTCTCCTCTTTCTCCTTCTCATACAATTATAATGTTTGTTCAATTGCGTCTGTCGTCATAAAGTCTCGTCCTCAAGTCCAAGCTGGTGTTTTGCCATGATAAAGAGAAATGTTGGGAATCATGAAGGTATTCGAGACACCATAACTAGGAAGTGGCTCTTCACCATCTTCATTCGTCTCAAAAATCACGAGTATTTCTATTATATTTCTATTGAGGATAAGGTGGTTTACAAGGTTGTTGAGAGACATTATCAATTTGAATTTTCACATACCATTTGTAGTCATCTTTGCATTTCTATCCAATCGAAAATGAAATAAGATAACTTATGTCGTTGTTCCAATGCCACAAGAGCTTGTAAGGATGAAGATGCTTCTGCGTTTTCAAGTTCAGCTAGCCCATGATTTGAGTTGATTCCATGTTTGCTCCCATCAATTGTTACATCACATATCTTGCCATGGTAAGTGCAATAGCATGAAAGATATTCTTTCGAGCCCATCATTTTCTTCTTCCTCCTCAACAAAACTATTTCAAGTTGCTAGGGATTCTTCATCATCTGCATAAATAAATTCTTCTTCTTTGGATGGATTTCCTGGGATAGTAACAGAACTCTCTTCCACTTTGTTGTCACTTTCTTCTTCAACTGAAATGACCATTTTGCGACTATCTAGATATAATATGCTCATAACCTAGGCAAGAAAGCATCGGACAAGAATTTTCCCGTTAGGGCTACACATAGATGTTGGACTGGGTAGGCACTAGGGCACCTAGGGTTTTAGCAAGATGGGGGGCTTATAGGCATTGCATGGGGGATATGTAAGCTCCCCTAGACAACTGCCATCATGGGAAGACACACACTTGCTGGGTATTCTCTTCTGGATTTGCCCTAGATTTACTTTGATACCCATCATAGTCAAGTACCTATCCACCTATGTAGTTCTTGGAGAACAATTGGGAAGATTCAACACTGGGAAGTAAGAAGCAGGCCAAGAAATACAAAGAGAGAGGTCTCACTATACTTGGATAACTTTTCATTGTCCCTAATCACAGAGTTCCATTGTAACATCTTGAGGTGATCTTGCTCTTGGCTTTTGACGAAACATTTTTATATTTTCTTCCACTGTGTGTAATTGTTTTTCTGCATTTCAAAATCAATTTTAGAACCCTACTCAATAGTTATATTAGCATTGGTTTTTTATGTTGCACTGTCTCACAGATTTCTTAGGCATCCAATTGACATGCGTCATTTATTTGTCCAAATTAAGTTGTCGACCAGCATGATCTATACACTGGAGACTGTTACGTATTCCTAATGAATCAAAAATGGCTGAAACACACATGGCAACAGTCAGTTTTTTCTGTTATATTCAGTTGCGCTGCTTGTGTTAGGGCAAGGGATGTGGCAGAATGGAACTTTTTCTACACAAAGTTATCTAGATTAGCTTTTGTATAATGCGTTGAAAACTGGAAGGGTGAGATTGTAACATTATCTTTCCATCACGTCCACTCCCCGATTTACCGTTGCATTTTTAGCACTTCTTGTTATGCATTTTATGGTGTTCAACTATGCTATGATTAAATAGCAAAAAAGTGAATTCAGCTTTGCATTTTTTTTTTTTTTGTACTTATTTTATTTTGTCGCACCAATCTAATATACAGGGCTTCTCTAAGATTTTTTCTTATTTCCTCTGCCACAATACTTTTTCCTTGCGTTTAGCTATTCAATTACTCCATGTAGTGTTCTAAAATGCACGCATTTTTGCTTCACATATACCCGCATATGCTTGATGCATTTTCGAAACATTTCGCATATGGGGTATACGATTGATAATGCGGTCAACCCATTTTGTTGATCGCATTTGCACGCTTGTACACCAAAATGCACACGCATTTTTGTTAAAAATTGTATCAAAATTAGCCTACAATCCATTTTTATAACTATAAAAAAAATAAAAAATAAAAAAAAGCCCAACAAACATCAAATTACCCAAATCACCCAAGCCCATGAATTATATACAACATGTAGGGTTTTGACGTGTAAAAAAATTTAAAATCAACTTTTTTTTTCGTAGAATTCTGAACTATCTATGTAGAGCCCGAGTCTCCTTCAGTCTTTCTCTAAATTTACTAACAAGTTATGCTAGTAATGAATAATTTTGAATTTTTGATGGTTATAATAATGTGAGGAGGTTAATAATGATATCCTACCATCCACAAGAGGTAATAGAAATTTTTTAGTTGAAATAAGGGGCCCGAAGAAGATAATTTTATATCAGATGATACGGAAGGTGACTTGGATGCAGAGGAGTTTGAATTGGAACTTCGATAAGAATTCGACAATATTTAGGATTTTTTTAAGCTGATATTCGTGTTTAATCTAATTGTAGGAATTGATTAACAAGTAATCATAATATTTATGATTTTGGGCATTATTTCTTTGTTAAAAATTTGAAGAATATGTATAAAGTTCAAGTAATTGTAGTATTTATGATTTTCAGCATTTTTTTTTTTAATTTGAAGAATATGTATAAAGTCTAAGGAAAACATTATTTTATTTATTTATTAGTTTAACATATTTAAAATAATATTAAGAATTGGAAAACATTTAATTATGCATATGCTTCGCATAGACACTCATATTCTTGTAATGCTTGATGCTTGACCGAAATGCATTGTCATACATTACGCATTTTAGAACCTTGACTCCAGGTTGTTCCTTTCTCTGAATAGTGCTTAAGTTATGTGTGATTCCCTGATTTTTGTAGTCCGTAGGAATTATTTTTTTGGACTACTTGGTTGATAAATGAATTACGAATGTCATAATTCTTCACATGAATATTTTTGTTAGTAGGAATGATTTATATTGGTTTAATTGGTTGACAATGTATAGTGAATTGGTGGGTACTTATTGTGATTCCTTTGAAGTCGTAAAATTACATAGATGGCTTGTCTGTCATGCCAGGCCTGTTAATGTTGTCTGCTGGAAGCGCGCAATTTGTTTGGAGTTCCTGGATAAGGTCAGATTCTTGTGGGTTGCTTGTTGTCTAGTTCAGTTACCTTAGAGCATTTTATTGTGCCAAAGAAATTGCTGTTAATCCAAGATCCAGTGCCTGTTATGACACCATTGAACAGATTACAGATAAATTAAAAATAGATGGAATTGTCTTTGCTTATTGAACTATGTGGCTTTCTATTTTTTGATATAGTCTTGTGCTTGTTATCAATTACAATGCCTGCACTTCATTGTTTGTCCGATTTTTAGACAAGAATCATATCCCTAACGAACCCACCCCTACCTGTAACTTGCAGGCTGATGTTTTAGAATATTACGACCAAACTGTTAACTCTCCTGGCGGTTCTTTCTACATACCTGCTGTCTTAAGGGTATGATACTATTAAGGAGTGTCAGTTGAAAGAGTTAGTTTTATGTATAGTTACCATTTCCAGTTCCAATTGGCTCTTTAATACTATTCTATGTTCAAATTACTCCAGGTTTTGCTTTTACTAATGGTTATGTCATATCTACTACTCAGATTCCTCATTTATTACAAGTTGTCAAAAGGAGGAAAGTCAAAAGAAGCCTTAGCCGGAAAAATATTTTTTTTCGTGACAATTTCATGTGTCAGTAAGTTCTCCATCAATTAGCCATAATAAGCACCCTTGTAGGCTTGTTTTTTGCAATTGCATTGTGATATGCATGTTTAGTGAAGCGTCTTTCTGCTAAAATGGAGCTCGTGGAGAAAAAATTGAGAATCTTATGGCTATTTCATTTAGACATTCCAAGTCGCTATAATTCTGATACTGGAGTTTCAAGGTTTCAAGGAGTACAAGGAGAGTTATTCAAGTGTGGACTAAACAATATGTTGGCAATCACATAATTGCTTATTTCGTTACATGAATGTTTACTCCTGGTGTCTTTGAATTTTGCAATCTTTATCCGCCTCTTGTACTGGATGCAATTCAAAAGGTTTTAGTCCTACAACTTTATTGGTGCGAGACATATCAATGAAAAGGATTGGGAAGTGTCCTAGACGAGGGGTGCTTAAGTTGTAGACAATTTCTCTGTTGTGCAATCCTCCGAGCCGGACAACGTCGTGGCAATTACTTGGTGATAATTCATCTATTTCCATTTACTTATGGCTAACAAATGATTAAAGTGGAGCTAGAGAATCATAATGCTAGACTCTTTCATTCAACCATATCCACTTCGTCTCATTCATTGATTGTTTACAGACAAACTGTGCTTATGCGAACAAAAGTCAACAAACATCAGATGTATTTTTTTCTGACTTTAGTATGCTGCGTTGGATGTTCCAGTTTATGGTCTGTCAAGTCTATAGTTTAGTTGATCCTGCGGATTCTTCACTGTTTGACGTTACTAGCTCCATAACGATGGAGAGAGTTAACATGTTGTGCAGATTTAATTCAAGAGGTCATTTATGCATTCGCAACAATCAAACTTTTAGCAAGCAATAACCAACAGTTTGTCTGAGGTTAAGGTGCCTTAATCTCCTATTTTTTCTTCCACTGCTACTAAAAAGTTGTTCTTGCTTTCTATTCCTCGCTTTAAATTTTTTAATATGTATAGCCTAAACCTCTCTCTGTACATTTTCCTGGAGACAGGTGACCTCTATACTCGCGGTTTTCACTCTCTAGTATGTAACTTTGAATTATTGCAAAACACAAGTCTCTCTGACAGAGCAGTAAAAAAAATTGAGAAGCATCCTGATCCAGGAATTGCCAGACAGCAATTTTTTCCTTGTCTTAAAACATGTACAAATGCATAAATTTCTCGAGACATGCGGTCATATTGTTCTTGTAATATCAGTTACCAATTTTGTCTTCTCTTTCTCCTTTTAGTTTGATACATTTTTCCTCGACAAATATGGTGAGCAGTGACATTCTTAAATTCTCATATTGTATTAGCTTCATCGTATCCCGACATTAAATTATAATATTACATGCTTCACAGGTATTGTTCTTCTGGTGAGAACTTGACTGTAGATCATGTTCTGCCGATCTCACTAGGGGGAGAGTGGACATGGGAGAATCTGGTAAGATAACCCTGGAAGAATATCAACTAATTTTGTAACAGAAGTAATATAAAGGAAAAAAACAATGGCAAATCCAAATATTTTCGAACATATAGTTTTGTACAAACCAGGTGCCACTAATGACGAGAGAAGAGATTACTAAATGAAAAGTTCGTCCACAAACTGCCATCTGCCACGGAGTTATATGTTTGATCTAATATTTTCCTGAATTAGAGCATGTAGTATATAGACGAATTTGGTCTGTTTCCTTATGGATGATTATTTTCTCACTTTTATAACTTTGCCTACTTGAAGAGCATTCTTTGAAATTGTTTTTTTGCAACAGGTTACTGCCTGTGCCAGATGCAATTCAAGAAAAGGTCAGAAAACCTTGGAGGAAGCAAATATGACTCTGATGAAGGTCCCCAAGGTATCTATAACGTACTGTATGTACTCTCGACTTCTTTTTGGTAAGGCTACTTTGACAATTTTACTTTTGTACAGGCCCCCAAGGACTATGATATACTTGCCGTACCCTTGACAAACACTGCTATAAAGATGCTGAAAATGCGAAAGGGAACCCCGGAAGAATGGCGGCAATACCTCGCAAAGCCATATGCACTACCGTGACATCAGATTTAAGGGGCGTGATTTGTACATTCTCTACTACTACTTCAAATTAAATGCAACTGTAGAACATAAAATTGTTCATATTTGCAAAATGGCAATAGTTCAGACGCTTGCATTAATGCAATGACATTGCTGATGGGTAATTCTATTAACAACTAATGAGAAGCTTGTAATAGAATAAGCAACTACAAGTCTTCGATTTATGCTATCTATGACATCTACTGACTTCAGAACACCTTCAATCTATCGTGTGTTCCAGCAACCGTAGTCTGCTTAAGAAAGTTGGAATAATACAAGAAGTAAAATGTGTTTGATTGACATGGAAAATATATATTAAAAAAGTAAATGTTTTCTTTGTTTTGAGAAAAACAAAAACCTACTCTCCTCAAAGAAAATGACTTCCTTAAAAACAAAAAAAATCAAGCATGTTTTTAAAAGTTGGAAAATATTTTTCTTGGAAAAAAATAACAAAGAAACACTTCAAAGAATTTGGATACAAAATTGACATTTTCTATGAAAAACAAATGTAATCAAATACACCCTTACACATATTGTAGCGACCATAAAACAAGAAAGAAAGAGAGAACAGCTAAAGGTCTTATTGAAGTATCAGGAGATGGAGAGGGGGTATATGAACCAACAGTCGCAATCACAGATGGTTAAAGTCAAATAAATATCAATAGTACAAGACAGAAAAATGTCTATAGCATTAGAATAATGAATGATATTAAAAACACCAAAGCCAAGGGGGACAAGTTTGAAGAATAAGAAGTAGCTATCTGAATCGGAAAGTTGCAGTTCCCCTGAGATACATTCTGATCAGTCACCATGGCGAGACCCTGAAAATTACAGCTCAAATCTTCCTGATTCTGGACCTGGAAATACATATTAAACGCGTATGTAGCATTCCCATTGGGATCCAATCCGTTGCAGGAAGAACCATACCCAAGAGTCGTGCAGTCTGAAAAGGTACAAGCGTAATTGATGTTTTCTGCTAGTTTGCTCATATCCTTGGCATCTGGTCTCAGCACACACCATTTCTTAGGAAGATATTGCACATTTTGCGCACCCACAAGATACTTGTCTTGTAGCTGACCTGAAAGATCCATAGGGAACTTGGGTTGCCCATCATATCTGAAGATGCCCCAGTGGCGTTCAAAATTACCGGGAGCTATACTCTTGGCATCCTCATCAATAAGTCCAAACAAATAAACTTCTATATACCCAGGCCGAACAGGGGTTCCTTTATTGGCTGCAAGTCTAGGTAAAAGCCCTCTATAGAACCTCAAAGCAAAATTTATATTGGCATTCCTGTCCCCATCTGTCGGCCATCCCACCTCCCCAACAATAATGGTCATGTCTCCATACCCAACAGCTTTGAGTGATGCCACCAAGGTGTCGAAGTTGGCATCGAAGACATTAGTGTATGGAATTCCATTATCAACAATAGGATTACTCACCCCATCAAAGAAGGCATAATCGACAGGGAAGTGCTCGTTGGCATAAAGACTCAAGAAAGGGTAAATATTTACAGTGAAGGGTGCCTTATTCTTGTTTAGAAATTGAACAATCTGGGTCATTTGTCCAAGGATATCGGTCCGGAACGTTCCAGCAGACGGGATAGGATTGTCTGGTGGGGAACCATAAACATCAGCATTCAAAGGCACAGTTGCTTTTATGGAATCCCCTACCCCTGCATCATTCAAGGCATTCTGAATGTTCTGAAGAGCTGGGAAGGTTGTGTTCAAGAATGAGTTGTTGTAGGAAGTGAGGAAAGGCTCATTACCAACTGCCACGTATCTGCACAACAGCAAGGAAGCAAGAAATAAAACCAAATTACTAAGGTGATTTTTCACAAAAAATGGATGACAACTCCACGTGGTATCTTATAATATCAAGAAAATCATTCAATTGCTCGCGTGATCTAACTATACAAGTTATATAAGCAGAATGTCAGATGCATAATTTCACGAGAATTGATACATAAATGCCATCTCTTCAAGAGACAATGGTATTAATTCTTCTTAAGTAGAGCTTGTCCAGGAAAGTTCCTCACACAGTTCTGCATTTCCTGGAAGGAAAACAGGACTTCTGATGACAGACCTAATAACTGATTAAAACCCCCAATTTGTAAATTTTCTAATCCAAGGAGCACAGCTTAACAAATAAGCTACAGCAAAATTTTTATTCACTTTAAAGAAAAGTAGCAATCTAATATCTCAGTAATGAGTATAGAATCATTCTGCAATTCCTCAGACAACAAGGCAAGATAAATTTCAAATTTATCTGTACTTCTTCATATCTGTGTGGAGTTTGGGGCACTGCGGAGGCAAGAAAAACAAATCAAAACTGCTCAGGTTGAAATGGGGATGGTTTGATGTAGCATATGGATCAAATAATCTTATCTAATTCCTGTAGTGTCGGCCAACCGAAGGAAAAAATTAATAAAATTGCAGACACAACTTTCATAAGTTCTTCAACATGACCTTATTAAAAACTAGTTATTTAATGCACTTTGGAATTGGAAAACAGAGGATGATCAGCCAATAACTATACATAACCCCTGCACGGATCCACATATGGTGCAATAATGCTGCTTCTATCTTCAACATAAGAAGATTGTATGAGCAGTTTATTAAAATTTCTAGTTAATTTGCTTACAAATAAAGTACTTTACCAACATAAGTGTAAATCAATCCAAGGAAAAACAGAAACTTGATAGGTAAAGCATAAAAGGGTTACTTGATATTGACACCGCCATTGAAATTGTATCGGGTGACATTGCGCCTGACCCACTCCTTGGCTCGATTGTAATTTCCCATGACAGCTAACTGGTCATTCGGTATTGCAACCATGACTTCAAAGTCAGTGCCAGCCAAAGCACTCATGGTTGACTGATCTGCATCAAACAGTTTCACCTTCTTTATTCCATTATCTTTCAGCATCTGCACCACAACTTTGGGAGGC
This sequence comes from Fraxinus quadrangulata, assembly GCA_903798255.1. Taxonomy (NCBI): domain Eukaryota; kingdom Viridiplantae; phylum Streptophyta; class Magnoliopsida; order Lamiales; family Oleaceae; genus Fraxinus; species Fraxinus quadrangulata. Next base: position 110,858 of record CAIGRB010009968.1, read on the forward strand.
AACTTGTGGGATGCCATTGTACCCCAGTTCACACCAAGCCCTTCAACAAACCCACCACCCCAAAATAAAAAGACCAAAACCCAAATTTCCCTCATTATTTCCAAAATTCAAAAATCAAATAAGGGATTTGCAGAAAATCCAACAAAACTGATTTCTTGATTAAAAATTATGCTGAACAACTCCCAAAATAAATAAATAAAAGAAATATTGTCAGTATGAATCGATGTGAGTAGTAGAGACAAGTAAGAACATGCGTGGAGATCCCACTTAGGGTGAAAAAAGGGCGTATAAAGTTGACAAAAGTTCCTGGGTGAGAGAATGGTCACGAATTTTATAGCAAGCTATTAAACCCCTGTTTTGAGATTTGATTCACAAAAAGAGGGGGCTTTTGGTTTTTGGAATGATAAACGTAACCGTATAGAAGACGTGTGGGTTTTATTATTATTATTATTATTATTATTATTATTATTAAGACTTCATTTGATGCACGTTATTATAGAATGAAAATGTAGAAATTCAAAATTGATGGTTTGATGTAACGAATAACGATCATATTTTTCATTTTACGAATAAAAAAATAAGAAACAAACAGGGCTAAATAAATAAGCTCATATTTGTTTACTATTAATTTAAAACATTGTTTGTTACAGTAAAAATTTTCACCATACATTCACCCAATAAAATATTTTATATGCAAATCAATAAAGTTACTTTAAATTTCAACCATACATTCTTCAAAAAATATTATTTATTACTTCATTTTTTTCCCAATAAGAGGCAAACAAGTCCTAAATAAAACACTTTACAGGTATTCACTTATATCAAATCAAATCAAATTCAAATTCAAATGTTTGATTTCTACAGAGAGTGGGGTAACGTTGTTTTGAACAGGCCACGTTGGCCCTGTTCATATGGGGAGAGAATATTTAAAAGTGGAAGCTGATATATACGAAGAAAAGGTTGCAAGATTTTAGAAAGTTGCTTTGGTGAAGAAAAGGACAAAATGAACTTGTAAGCAATTAAGCATCTTTCATATATTTTCAACTTTAGTCCTTCCTTTCTTCTGTTTCTAGGTAAACTTGTTATCTAATCAAAATCCTGAAATTGAAAATGAACGGAGCTCTAAGTGTGTACCGAATCGTCAATTTTTAAACACAATTTATTTTCATGACATATTAGGTAGCACACTTCTACGTCAATTTTTAACTCATATATGTAGGATTGTGACCTTAAATTTAGTACAATTATAATGTTGAAAGTAAATTAAAATCAATTAATTTAATTAATATAAATTGAAATTGAGTGGTCCAATTAAAATTTTACTAAGAGTTAGTGACCAAAAGTGCAATCAATCCTATATCTTTTTATATTAGAGTTTATTTCTGCCTAGATCTACTCAAAACCATCATCAATATTACTACTTTTTTATGCATATCGATCAATGCGTAGTTTTCGAATATATAATTAATTGTTTAATATTCAAAGAAAAGAAATATTATCGAATATATATTTATAATAATCAAATATGGAAGAGATTTTGAACATTTTCTTTATATGCTTAAGTCACAACACTATTTATATAATCAGTTTGGAGTTTTTGTAGACTCTTAAGATGCAATGGAATTTGATCTATTTGTTACTTTTTATATATGAGAATATAACTAGTAGGATAACAGGAGAGTAAGAAAGAGATTCGTCACTTAGCCCTATTTGTCTACCATTATTTCAAAAATTTATTTATTATATTAAGATTCTCCACCACACATTAACTCAATAAAATATTCTATACACAAATCAATAAAGTTACTTTAAATTTCAACCATACATTCTTCAAAAAATATTATTTATTACTCTTTTTTTTCCCCAACAATGGGAGACAAACATGGAATAAGATCATTCAACTTTAATCTGTTGCAATAAGATCCTTTTAACATTAATTTAGTTTGAATGATTGTCACCTTGTTAGTTCATAAATAATGGACAACAATCTGACATAAATATTCCACACAGCAAATTGCCATTTTGTCAGATAATAATCAATTGTCAAACTTTGCAGCCACAAGTTTTTTATGGCATATGAGTCACAAAGGAATGGGAATATTGTAGGGGTAGGAAGGGCATTAAAAATATAAAATATCTCAAATTTTCATCCCTTATACGTACTTATCTATTTTATTATAATTTTTTTACCATAAAATTTAGTCTCTGTTTGGTATATATTAAAATTTTCATTTTCAATTACCTAATTTTCAATAAAATAATAGTTTTCATCACATCAATAACTTTTCTTTCTTTTTTAATCATAAATTCTCCATCAATTTACTATTTCAGAATATATTTTTCTAAAATAATGTGACTCAAATACATTCTTAAAATTTAAAAGTATAATTAATAAATAAGAAGTGGGTGTGGGTGTGGGTGTGGGGGTGGGGACCATGTTCTTATCTTGTTCCCACCCCGACAGAACAAAGCAGCTTATTGATAATTATATGGAATTGGAAACGTAACCAAATTATAGTCAATTTTTAACGTTAGTAGAATTGTGACATTAATTGAGAAACAAAGTGATTAGCATTGAAAGTAAATAAAAATTCAATAATCTCATTTTTACAAATTATTATAGTTACGAAATTGATCTCATAAGTATCGGTACTTAGATACCAGGTTATGTAGATAAACGGTGCAATTAATTTTGTAACCGATCATTATTTCATATTATCTATTATAATGTGTTATGTTATTCGAGTGCTTATGATAAGTTAAACATCGGTGTTATGCTAAACCCTGGTGCTTAGAAGATCAATCCTGATTATAGTTGATTGTCCAAATAAAATGGCGATAAAAAAATTTTAATATTATAAATATTTTATTGTTCCTTTTTATCTTTTTAGCGATAATTATTAATCGATTCTATTTGTAAGTTGGTTTACGAAAAAGATTCTATTACAAGTCTGCACAAGTGATTCAATTCAAAAAAAAATTATTCTCGGAAACAAAAAAGCAATGGACTAATAAAGAATTTGATAGCAATAAAGTATTACAACGCAAATTTGTTGGATTAAACATCCCATTTTTCATTCATGCTTCATTTTTTAAAATTTGTTTTTCTTTCTAATTCATTTTTAATAATATATTCTTTTAATAAAATAATTTCATAAGTAAACTTTAAAAAATTCCTATTTTTTAGTAACTGTTTCGCACTTATAGTCGCTAACAATTAAAAAAGGTTCAGACAATTGTGTAAAGAACAGACATCTTGAGACAAAGTCCCAAAAAAGGGGTGTTTTATTTGGCAAAGATATACAATTCGAAAATGAACAGAATGCCTCCAAGGAGCGTAAGCATACGAGTACTAAAAGAAGAATTTTAAAGTTTAAACTAAGAAATTGAAATTACACATTCTCTGTTGACAGTGTTTGATTTTGTCATGTTCTTCTATGTCTTCTCTTCCTTTTATACTCTTTTAATAGTTTATTTGTGAAGAACTGTTTGGAAACCGTTTGGAGTTTTATAACTACCAACTTTCTTCATGATGGTTGATTTGTCGTGAAAATGTCATCTCTAACTGTCGCCACGATTCCGTTTTTCAACCGCCCACAACTGGGATCCTTGGATCGTGGAACGTGATTAGATTACTTAATAACTTCTTCAATAATTGCTGTTTTGGATGTCTATGATGTCCATATTTGCCAAAATTATGAGCGACTCGAAGGTTTGGACGAGAACGATCTCATTCATTCTGGGCGACCGCAGGATACTCCATTCGCTCAGATTTTAGGCGACTTGTCAGCTTAGGCGATGACATTACTTTGTTATGGGACCTCTTTTGCATTTATCAATGGTCCAGTATGGCCTTTGTTCTGGACTTTCTAATTGGGCTTCATTCCTTGGGTCATTTAAATGTGGGCTAC
>CAIGRB010009971.1:0-14102 GCA_903798255.1 Fraxinus quadrangulata
CAATTAGGTTGAATTTTTGAGAAAGTATTTTTTCATTCTTTCCACGTGTTTTTATTGAAAAAATATTGTTTCTTTTATTTCGCGTGATTTTTGATCATGTTTCCATTTTTGTGGAATTTCTTGAGTTTGACAGGCACCCCCTCTTTTCACAAATTTTGTATTACTGAAATACAGAATAATTGTGTAGGCACAGTTGTGATATTTATTTTCTCCATATTAGTCAATTAAATAAAATATTATATTCATCTGTCAATTAATTCTTCGAATTTTATCTTGTTGTTTGTTTGCAATCATATACTTCATACAGTGTCATATATATTACATCAATCTGTTTTATTTCTTAATAAGTGGTATCAGAGTCATTGGTTGTGATTTGTTCGAGGTTTTTGTTACTGATGACAACCTAAAATATGAAATTTCGCTCTTGGATCGCAATATAAGATTCTCGTTGTGGTAAGTAAAGATGTGAGCTGTACTCGCGCAGATGAATTTGGATGATGCACTGTTGGGACATGACAAAATGCCTACAACTTGGACAACAGAGGAGAAACAATGGAAGGATCAGAAGACACTTTCACATATTCATCTTCATCTCTCTAATAATATTCTTTAGAACATTTTGAAGCCGAAAATGAAAGTTACGATGTGGTTGAAGTTGGAACAATTGTACATGACTAAAAGTTTAACAAAAAAATTACATCTAAAGCAAAGGTTGTATTCTCATCACACAAAAGAAAGCTAATCTTTGGAAGATCATCTTACTGTGTTCAAGGAGATTGTCGTTGATTTGGAGGCTTTAGAGATAAAGTATGAAGAAGAAGATTTGATATTAATCATTTTATGTTCGCTGTCCACTTCGTTGAGATATACTCTTTTATAGTCATGATACTTTCACCATTAAAGATGAGTACGATGCATTGTGTTCAAAAGAGAAGATGAATCATATGGTTGGACATGAGGTCGAGATGGAAAATGTCTTGTTGTTCATGGAGATTGGAAAAGGGATAAATAGAGGTCAAATTTCAGTTACCAAGTTTGTTATTATTGCAAAAAAAAAAGGACACATTAAGAGAAATTGCAACAAATTGTTGAAGCAAAGGTAATTTGACCACAAATCATGAGAAGCAGTCAAATACTTCAGACGAGACCAACATAGCCGAAAACTATTTGAGTGATGGAGATATTTTGACGATTTCTGACATGAAATACAAACCTGATGATGAGTGGATTTTCGAAAAAAATTGTACGTTCCATACGTGTCCCAATCGGGATTTGCGGTGATGCAAGATGTCATTATCATAGATAACAAAAAACCTTGTCGGGTAGCTAATATTGGTAGAGTCAGATTGAAACTGGTGGATGGAACATGTCGAACACTTGATTACATTCAATATATTCCAAACTTTAAGAAGAATCTCATTATATCGAGTCCTCTTAATTCAAAAGGGCACACGTTCTCTGGAGGATGTGGAATCTTAAGGATTCGAAAGGGTGTTCGTGTTGTATTGAAGGGGCGGAAGAGGTTCTAGTTATATATCTTGCAAGGTTGGGCAAAATTTGTAAAGAAAAGTCAACACAGATTTAGTATTGTGATGAATATTCAGTTTGGTATTGTACCTTTGGGATTTGATTTGAGGTTCATATTAAAGAATACTTCTCAATTGAATTTGGAGAATATGGACAATTTTGTTTTGTCACCATGACTTGCGGTTCCATCTTATTGAACTCTTAGGGGTAGACTCATTGAAGATAGCACGTGGATGCTAATTCGGTTTCACATGCTAGCATTTTTTAAAGTGTTTGGACTAGTCAAGGGCTTTCTATGAAAGTACTGAAAGTTGATTATGCTACAGGGGTGTGCTTCAACACATTTTGATAATTTCTAATTCTTTTTTTTAAATTTTGGGATATTCGGTATTTGAGTTCATGTATCCGTATTGGATATTATGGAAGAGGATGAGTATTTTTATGTTGGAGAAAATCCGATTCTTGTTGAAAAGTTCAAATTTTTCATTGCAGTCGAACTTTTTTTTAGGTGAAAAAATTTTGGAATTTCGTTCATTGCATCGAAATTTGTGTCAAGTTGGAGATTGTTGAGTTTTTTTTACACAAATTAGGTTGAATTTTTTGAAAAAAAAAATATATTTTCCTTATTTCCCTGTGTTTTTATTGGGATATATTGTTTCCTTCATTTCTCGTGATTTTTTATTTTATTTCCATATTTGTGGCATTTTTAGGGTTTGACATGCACCCCAATAAATAATAGATTTTTTTAACAATTTTTGTATTACTGAAATATATAATAATTTTGTAGGCATTGTTATTGCATTTGTTTTCTTTATATTATTCAATTTTATAAAATACTATGTTTCTCTGCTAATTAATTTTTTGCCATTTATCTTGTTGTTTGTTCTCGATTATATACTTCATATTATGTCATATATATTATCTCGATTCATATTATTTCTTGACATATTTTGACCTGTGATTTGAACAATCTCAAATCAAGGAGGATTGATTTGCAAGAATTTACTTGATTGTAAGTGTGATGTTATTTAGATTTTGTTTGATCCCCATTTTATCAAAAATTAATTTTTTTAAAACTCATTTTTAACCATACATTTTCCAATAAAATATTTTTATACATAAATCGAATTTTTTTTTTATTTTTCAATTATACATTTTCTATAAATTACTATTAAAAATATATTTTTCTTTTAAAATGGAACTCAAAAAAACCCTTAGTATGAAAAAGTCAAATGGCTAAGGCCACATGAGCCCTGGATGTGGTGCCTCTATTGGTGGGGGATAATGCTACACAACCATAAAGGGATACATGGACACCCCTATGTAAAAGATTATGTTTGTGTAGCATAATTCATTGTTGGGGGATGTTCCCATTTATTAGTAGAAGTACTATTAAAATCGGCCAAAAATAAGGAGATTTTATTTAAAGCAAGCTGGCATTGCCTGCAGCTTTAAACTATTATTTAATTAATTAGCTTTTTTCTGGTTAGGTAGGATAGGAGAGGCTTACTTATGATTTACAGGACGTTTTCGTTTTACCTGATAGTAAAAAAGGAAACAATTGTGTAGATGTTCTTGAAGGACCACCAGTATTTATAGATAAGATTGAAAATGAGATCAATCTCATATTTCACGGCATTGTAAACTCGAGATGTTATATTTTACAGGATTGTGTCATCAAGTTCAAGGTTATATTGTGGTCTAAAAATTTTTTCAAGTTAAAATAAAAACTACTTCGGTATGTGAAAAATTCATTGTTAGAGTTCAAAAATTTGCTCGCTCTAGTGTAAAGTCCTCACAATGGATTATTTATGAAATCATTGACAAATTTGAAACGGGATTTCTCCCAAATTAAGAAATAATGTTAGTAAGAAGCACCATACATTTCTTGAATGTCTGTCTTTTGTGTATCATGGGAAGTCGCCTGAGCAACTAATGAGTTTCTTTTATTTTAGTAGCTCAAGTGAAAAATTAGTAGCGTTAAAATTTTCTCATTCTATTATATACAGTGTGAATCAAATGTGTACTAGGAGTTCAAGAATTTAACCTAAATATTTTATTTTTCAAATTTATCAAGACATCCTCGCTGATTTTCTACAAATAAAATAGAATTTCTCAAACTTATCAACTTTTCTACAAATAAAATAGAATTTCTCAAACTTATCAACTTCAAGCCACACAAAATGCTCTAAAATCGTTACATATCTGAAAAAGCATAACATGATCATAAGCTTATAGTTTGTTGGACAGTAAAGAAATTAAATGCGATTGTAAATGCTGTATCCCAAAAGAGCACCATTTCTGTCTCTGATGTACTGTAGAACACCGTTATATGTAGTTAATTTCTCTTTTTATTCAAACTAGTTTTTGCCCTGTGCAGTGTACGGATTGTATTATTTTTAAGATAATATTAGCATCTTGAATACTAAGATTAAATGTGAAATTGTATTACAAAATTTTCATACAAAATTTTCATACACACATTTTTATAAAAGAAATAAATTAACAAATAGAAATGCTAAATTTGTCTGATTTAATTCAACACCACATAATGTGTATTGCCCCTGTTTGACACCCATTTTGGGTGAGACTTTTTTTAGAATAGTGATTGATGGAAGATTGTATTGTTAAAAAGTAAGGAGCATATTTGGATTTATGTGTAATATTATTTTACTGATAGAATGTGTGGTTGAAATGGAGAATGAGAAATAAAATGAGCAAAAAAAAAGGGTTTCAAACAGGGGCAATATATCCAAAGACCATTTTAATTTCTAAGCGTGTTTCTAGTCAACAATTGTGGAAATTTTGTTTTTTTTTTATACTACGGAATTTTCTCTCTCAATTTTAATTCTATGAAAAAAATAAATAAATAAATAAAGAAGAAAAAAAAAATTCTCTTTTTGAGTCATGGGCACTGCCGCATCGCTGCCTCTCCCATCCAGTTTACTTTTTTTCTTTTTTTTCAAAAACTTGCATCGCAAATCCTTCTACTCATTTGAGAAGGTGAAATTTGATCCTCTATAATATAATTGCAGATTAGATCATTGAGTTAAAATTGCAAATAAAGGGGTGGTGGGAGGAAAATGGGGTCGGTTGGAGATTTAAAAAAAAATTAATTAATTATTTTTAATTTTTAATTTTTTATTTGAGATTCAATTGTACTTTCTAAAAATTTTTAGGACTACGAATGAAATTAATTTCTTTTTTTTTTCTTTTATTTAAAAAGTAGGGTTATTCATCATTTCAAAAGTTTTTATTAAGAAAATAGAAGAAAAGATTGTATTCCGCACTTATAGAAAATTTTCTATCATTCTGATAGATTATGAAGTATTCCTCAATAGAGGCAAAGGTCGTGGGCATTTTGTGTCAATTACCTCATAGTTCAACATATCTCAATTAAATCCTCCGAGTGTTTTCAATAGAATCCATCAATTTTCAATACTTTTATGACTAAAATTCCATATGAATTAGAAGTTTGATTTATGGAGGAAGCCTAGATAATCTTAGTTTGGAAGTCCGATTTGATAAATGATCAAATTTCTTCATGAATTGAAAGTTTGATTGAGAAAATGACTTCGAAATGGATAAAAACTTTGAGAATAAGGACACTACTTCACCATAACTTCAAGATTTGTTTTTTATAAATACTCCATAAGGTATATAGTTAAGAGAGACTCAAGATAACAATTAGATAATTGTTTTATACATTAGGAACTTAAGATAATTGTTTAAATTTAGATTGAGAGAATTAAATCTTGTAAACACAATTTTATTTTCTTGGTATAATAAATACTCTGATTCTTTCACAAAAATATTATTTTTTGTGTAGTCCAATATTTTTCATATTACTCATATTATTCTCGTCCTTTATTATTTGGCATGGATTCTCAACAAGTGGTATCAGAGCGATTGTAGTATCTTGTTTGCTTTTAACATGTGATATTAGAGCGATTCTAGTATCTTGGTTGGTTCCTAACAAGTGGTATCAGAGTCAAAGGCTTTTTTACAGTTTTTGGGAGGTCCAAATTGATGATTAAAGCGATATTTGAATAACATCGATTATTTCAGGAATGACAACTATGAAATTTGAGATTCTGCTTTTGCACCACAATAGTAGATTTTCTCTATAGCAGATCAAGATGCGAGTGGTTGTTACTCAATTGAATCTTGATGATGCTTTATTGGGGATAGATAGAATACCTGCAATAATGGCTGTTGAGGATAAGCAATGGAATGATCGGAAAGCCCTATCACAAATATATTTTCATTTTTCTAATCAAATTTTTTAGAGCGTGATAAAAGAGAAAAGTGTCGTTGGGTTGTGGTTAAAATGGAGCAGCTTTATATAACATAGAGCTTGGCAAGCACGTTGCACTTGAAGCAGAGCATGTATTCTCATCGCTTGGCAGGAGGTGAATTTTTGGAACATCAATTATCGGTGTTCAAGGAAATTGTCATGGATTTAGAAATCATGAAGGTCAAGTATGATGAAGAAGATTTTGGGTTGATATTGTTGTGTTCATTGTCGTCTTCATATGTGACTTTTAGATACACCATTCTCTATAGTTGGGATACTCTTACTATTGACGAGGTATATGATGAGATGAAACATCTGGTCGTCGGTTCGGAGGCCCAAGCATAGGGTCTTATCGTTCGTGAGAGAAAGACATGTGGTCATGGAAGGGACATAATTGATAATAGCAACAGTAGTAAAGTCTGTTGGTATTGCAACAACAATGTGCACATGAAAAGGGATTGTTATTAGTGGTGGAACATGTTTGCTACTACAGATCGAAAGAAACAACCAGAAAATCCCGGTAATGTCAATCATAAAGAAGAAGACAGTAATGGAAATTTTTTGACGATTATTGAAGGTGACTCCAAACCTGATGATGATTGGATTCTTAATTTGACTTGCACTTTTCATATGTGTTTAAACAGATGTTTGTTTTCTTCATATGAAACAGTTACAAGGGGTTCTGTGATGATAAAAAAATAATGAGTCTTATAAAATAGTTGGGATTGGTAATGTCAAAATCAAGATGTTTGATGGGATGGTTAGAACACTTAGCTAGGTTCAACATGTTCCAGGTATAAATGGAATGTAATCTTTTTGAGTATTCTTAATTCAAAATGGTGTATACCGGTGGAGATGGAGTTCTGAAAGTTAGCAAGGGTGATCGGGTTATGTTAAGGGGATGGAGAGAGTCCCAATTGTATGCGTTAAAAGGTTAGGCATTCACTATGGATGCTGCTGCAATTTATGGTTCAATAAGCAATAACTTGAGTAAAGTTGGTTGTGATCGAATTGTTTGTGGTGGTTTGAATAATAATACCGAGAAATCTTCTAGTAGCTCAGGTGAAGTTAGTTGTGATCATGTTGCTCGCAGTTATTCGAGTAAGTTTGACAACTCAAGTGGAGTTGGAAGTGCTCGTGGTGATTCGAGCAGGTTTGGTGACTCGACTAAAGCTGAGAGTGAACATGTTGATTCAAGCAAGGATGACGCGCAAAGTAGTTCGGCTAATAAGCAAGGCTTTGATTTAGTTGACAATTATTGATTATGGGCGCAAGGGCATGGAGTGTCCAGATGGGACATGGTGGAAAAATTGGAGAATGACTTGAAGAGTGAAGACTTAATTTCTTGCTATGGAATATATGTCACGGTAGAGTTTGTTATATTTTATGACTCAGATTTCATGTGAATTAGAAGTTTGATTCATTGAGGAAACCTAAATAATGTTGGTTTGGAAGTCCAATTTGATAAAGAATCAAATTTAATCATTGATTGAGAGTTTGAATGAGAAAATGACTTTGGAATGGATAAGGAGTTTGTAATTAAGGACTCTATTTTATTCATAACTCCAATATTTGACTTCTATAAATACTCCATAAGGTATAGATTTAAGAGAAACTCAAGATAACAATTAGATAATTGTTGTATACATTAGAAATTTGAGAGAATTGTTTCCATTTAGATTGAGAGAATCAAGTATTGTAAAGACAATTTTAGTTTCTTNATACATTAGAAATTTGAGAGAATTATTTAAATTTAGATTGAGAGAATTAAGTCTTTTAAAGACAATTTTATTTTCTTAGTATAATAAATTCTCCTATTTTTTCACAAAAATCTTGTTTATTGTGTGATCCATTATTTTTTATATTACCCATATTATTCATATATTTTATTATTTTGTTTAGATTCTCAACAAGCGGTATCAGAGTAAATTTGATATCTTATTTGTTTCTAACAAATACAAAGCATACTCACTTGAACAATAATATTCAATAAATATGATGGTGCATGACATGTACAACCAATCGCATAAAGGGCTCAAATCACTATTATAATGTTTGAGCCCAAATATCAATATGGCCAATAACAAGTGTGTACCACTAGTATTTATAGGTCTGTCATTGATTTGCTCATGATACCATAGTGTATCCACCATCCCATCTCAGTAAATAACCTTTATCAACCTATAAGTCATGAATTAAGCTATTTATACATTTAAATATGTACAACTTATTTGACACTCTTATGTGTCAAAAATTTAGCATTTGTTTGAAAAAAGTGTTGTTGAAATCAATGTCCAGAAATTGTCAACTCACTAGAATGTCAAACTAGGTGTAAACAATGTGTACATGTAGTATTCATAAGTCATATATTAGGCCTGATCTACATATACATGAAATTTGTTATGTTAGTCCCAACCTTAAGCCACTTTGTAAGGCTTTTAACACACTCTGCATACTCCATGTGAAACCCTCAATACCTTAACTAGCCCAAGTTATCATTTAGGATCCTCAATCAGATATGTTTATCTAGACATCAAACAGTATTGTACAATCATAAAAGGATGAATAATGCTACTTGTATATAAGCAGTTATATTAATTTCTTTTTTTTTTCTTTTATTTAAAAAGTAGGGTTATTCATCATTTCAAAAGATTTTATTAAGAAAATAGAAGAAAAGATTGTATTCCGCACTTATAGAAAATTTTCTATCAATCTGAAAGAATATGAAGTATTCCACAATAGAGGCAAAGGTCGTGGGCATTTTGTGTCAATTACCTCATAGTTCAACATATCTCAATTAAATCCTCCGAGTGTTTTCAATAGAATCCATCAATTTTCAATACTTCTATGACTAAAATTTCATATGAATTAGAAGTTTGATTTATGGAGGAAGCCTAGATAATCTCAGTTTGGAAGTCCGATTTGATAAATGATCAAATTTCTTCATGAATTGAAAGTTTGATTGAGAAAATGACTTTGAAATGGATAAGAACTTTGAGAATAAGGACACTACTTCATCCATAACTTCAAGATTTTTTTTTTTATAAATACTCCATAAAGTATATAGTTAAGAGAGACTCAAGATAATAATTAGATAATTGTTTTATACATTAGGAACTTAAGAGAATTGTTTAAATTTATATTGAGAGAATTAAATCTTATAAATACAATTTTATTTCTTGGTATAATAAATACTCTGATTCTTTCACAAAAATATTATTTTTTGTGTAGTCCAATATTTTTCATATTACTCATATTATTATCGTCCTTTATTATTTGGTTTGGATTCTCAACAAGTGGTATCAGAGCAATTATAGTATCTTGTTTGCTTTTAACATGTGATATTAGAGCGATTCTTGTATCTTGGTTGATTCCTAACAAGTGGTATCAGAGTCAAAGGCGTTTTTGTAGTTTTTGGGAGGTTCAAATTGATTATTAAAGCGATGTTTGAATAACATCGATTATTTCAGGAATGACAACTATGAAATTTGAGATTCTGTTTTTGCACCACAATAGTAGATTTTCTTTATAGCAGATCAAGATGCGAGTGGTTGTTACTCAATTGAATCTTGATGATGCTTTATTGGGGATAGATAGAATGTTTGCAATAATGACTGTTGAGGATAAGCAATGGAACGATCGGAAAGCCCTATCACAAATATATTTTCATCTTTCTAATCAAAATTTTTAGGGCGTGATAAAAGAGAAAAGTGTCGCAGGGTTGTGGTTAAAATGGAGCAGCTTTATATAACATAGAGATTGGCAAGCACGTTGCACCTGAAGCACATCATGTATTCTCATCGCTTGATAGGAGGTGAATTTTTGGAACATCATTTATTGGTGTTCAAGGAAATTGTCTTGGATTTAGAAATCATGAAGGTCAAGTATGGTGAAGAAGATTTTGGGTTGATATTGTTGTGTTCATTGTCGTCTTCATATGTGACTTTTAGATATACAATTCTCTATAGTCGGGATACTCTTACTATTGACGAGATATATGATGTGTTTTATTCTAGGGAGAAGATGAAACAACTGGTCGTCGGTTCAGAGGCCCAAGCATAGAGTCTTATTGTTCGTGAGAGAAAGACATGCGGTCATGGAAGGGACATAGTCGATGATAGCAACAGTAGTAAAATCCGTTGGTATTGCAACAACAATGGGCATATGAAAAGGGATTGTTATTAGTGGTGAAACATGTTTGCTACTACAAATCGGAAGAAACAACCAGAAAATTTCAGTAATGTCAATTATAAAGAAGAAGACAGTAATGGAAATCTTTTGACGATTATTGTAGATGACTCCAAACCTGATGATGATTGGATTCTTAATTTAACTTGCACTTTTCATATGTGTTTAAACCAATATTTGTTTTCTTCATATGAAACAGTTACAAGGGGTTCTATGATGATAAAAAAATAATGAGCCTTGTAAAATAGTTGAGATTGGTAATGTCAAAATCAAGATGTTTGATGGAATGGTTAGAACACTTAGCTAGGTTCGACATGTTCCATGTATAAACGGAATGTAATCTTTTTGAGTATTCTTAATTCAAAAGGGTATATGTATACCCGTGGAAATGGAGTTCTGAAAGTTAGCAAAGGTGACCGGGTTATGTTAAAGGGATGGAGAGAGTTCTAGTTATATGTGTTAAAAGGTTAAGCGTTCACTATGGATGCAGCTGCAATTTATGGTTCAATAAGCAATAACTTGAGTAAAGTTGGTTGTGATCGAATTGTTTGTGGTGGTTTGAATAATAATACTGAGAAATCTTCTAGTAGCTCAGGTGAAGTTAGTTGTAATCTTGTTGATCATGTTGCTCGTGGTTATTCGAGTAGGTTTGACAACTCAAGTGGAGTTGGAAGTACTCGTGGTGATTCGAGCAGATTTGGTGACTCGACTAGAGCTGAAAGTAAACATGATAATTCAAGCAAAGATGACACGCAAAGTAGTTCGGCTGATAAGCAAGGCTTGGATTTAGTTGACAATTGTTGATTATGGGTGCAAGGGCATGGGGTGTCCACATGAGACATGGTGGAAAAATTGGAGAATGACTTGAAGAGTGAAGAATTAATTTCTTGTTATGGAATATGTGTCACAATAGAGTTTGTTATATTTTATGACTTAGATTTCATGTGAATTAGAAGTTTGATTCATGAAGGAAACCTAAATAATGTTGGTTTGGAAGTCCAATTTGACAAAGAATCAAAATTAATCATTGATTGAGAGTTTGAATGAGAAAATGACTTTGGAATGGATAAGGAGTTTGTAATTAAGGATTCTATTTCATTCATAACTCCAATATTTGACTTCTATAAATACTCCACAAGGTATAGACTTAAGAGAGACTCAAGATATCAATTAGATAATTGTTGTATACATCAGAAATTTGAGAGAATTGTTTAAATTTAAATTGAGAGAATTAAGTCTTTTAAAGACAATTTTATTTTCTTAGTATAATAAATTTTCTTATTCTTTCACAAAAATCTTGTTTATTGCGTGATCCATTATTTTTTATATTACCCATATTATTCATATATTTTATTATTTTGTTTAGATTCTCATCAAGCGGTATCAGAGTAATTTTGATATCTTATTTGTTTCTAACAAATACAAAGCATACTCACTTGAACAATAATTTTCAATAAATATGATGGTGCATGACATGTACATCCAATCTCATAAAGGGCTCAAATCACTATCATAATGTACCATATGAGCTCAAATATCAATATGGCCAATAACAAGTGTGTGCCACTAGTATTTATAGGTCAGTCATTTATTTGCTCATGATACCATAGTGTATCCACCATCCCATCTCAGTAAATAACCTTTATCAACCTATAAGTCATGGATTAAGCTATTTATACGTTTAAATATGTACAACTTATTTGACACTCTTATGTGTCAAAAATTTAGCATTTATTTGAAAAAAGTGTTGTTAAAATCAATGTCCGGAAATTTATCAACTCACTAGAATGTCAAACTAGGTGTAAACAATGTGTACATGTAGCATGATTCACAAGTCATATATTAGGCCTGATCTACATATACATGAAATTTGTTATGTTGGTCCCAACCTTAAGCCACTTTGTAAGGCTTTTAACACACTCTGCATACTCCATGTGAAACCCCCAATACCTTAACTAGCCCAAGTTATCATTTAGGATCCTCAATCAGATATGTTTATCTAGACATCAAACAGTATTGTACAATCATAAAAGGATGAATAATGATATTTGTACATAAGCAGTTATATAATGATTTACATAGAAATGTAGTGTCAAGAAGAGAGTGGAAAGTTTTATTATTATTATTATTATTATTATTATTATTTGATTAAATAAATTCTGACGCAATCATATATCACCATATTATGTGTATGTAAACTTATTATGCACATATAGCACAAATTCTACTGATTATCCACATGGTCACTGTGAAATATAATATCATGTATGCATATATGGGAGTATTCTCATGCTCGAAATTATCATTAATTATTTATTGATTGCAGTGTTTTGTTTTGTTTTACATTAAATAGGTAATTAAATATCAAATAGATTTTTAAGTTTATATTAAATATCTTCATAATTATAAACAAGTTTCCTGGTAAGGAAATGACACCGATTTCATATCAAATTAAACTAGTGGTACACTTGCCGTTGATAGCTTCCTTGACGTTCTCTTGTTTGTCAAAATTTGCGTCATTGATTGTTTAAAAATGTTATTAAAATCAATGTGTAAACAACTACCACCTTATAAATATGTCAAATTAGATGTCAATCAAGATATATGTATATCATGATTCATGCAATACTGATGAAATTTATAAGCTGGAACATGTCTCTAGGTGAGGTTTAATTCTGTTTTTTTAATACCATCTGGACTCATATTTAGGATGTGGACAATAGTTTTATTTCAACATAAATGCGTTTTATCTTTCAGGTTAAAAATCAATGCTCATAAACGTGTACACAATTAAAACGTGTCTAATTAACATATATAAAAAATCAATTTTATGTTTAAGTAACATCCCGTCTGAGTTTGGGATGAACTCTTACGTGTTTGATGAAAAATGCAGACTTAATAATACCATTAAGCTTTTAAATCAAGTACAAAAAACAGTGCAACAATCTGATTAAAGATATGTTTAATTTTTGAAGAGAACTTTATAAAAGCTTGTCTTATTTTGTCTCAACTTCAATTTTATTCTTTATACTAATCAGCAAATTATTTTGTGCTACAAGGAACGAGGAGTAAAATGCAAAATATCCATTTTCAATTCTTTGTCAATTAGATTTAAGACATGTTTGGTGTAGATTTTTTAAGGATAAATTTTGTAAAAAATATTTTTTTTGGAGAATGAGTAAGAGATAGGAAAGGTAATACATCCACGTGCAAATTATTTTATTAAGAGAATGTATAATTGAAAATGAATTTTTTTAAAAATAAATTCTAAATAATTTGTATCAAACAGCAGTGGCGGACTCAACACAAAAATTCAGTTCGGGCGGACGTTGACCATTAACTGTTGACAATCAACGATCGTAAGAGCGAGACTTATTGCTTAACTACTTGGGGGCCACTTGAGTTACTCGGGAGATTCTAAATAGTAACTATTCATAAATGTGGTGGGAGTCAACCATGTGTTTTGCGAAAGTTGGTCGCTTTTGATCTTTTTTCTTGTCATCACATATCAAACGAGATATTTCATAAATTACAATATGAAAAGTTTGAATATCATTATTCATAAGCAGTGCTTATCAATTATACATCAATTGAATTGTCATCTTAGATCATTTTATCTTTTTACTCGAGATTTTTGGAGTACTTTGAGTGAGTTAATTGGGAGGTTCCAAGAAGTGACTGTTCATAAATGTGGTGGAAAGTCGATCATATTTTTTGCAAAACTTGGTAACTCTCGATCTTTTTCGTTGTCATTACATGAATTTTTTTGCAAAACTTGGTAGCTCCCGATCTTTTTCGAGTGCTCACCCCACCTCCACCACCCATGTCGCTTCGACGACCGTCCACGATTGCTCCGACGACTGTTCCAATGATTGCTCCTATTCCGACAACCATTCCGATGATTATTCCAGCGACTGTTCCAATGCCGATGAATATTTTGGTGACCGTTCAACCAACGATTTGTAGGAGGTGGCAGTGGTGAGGTGGTGATCACATATTATTTTGTTGTTTGCTTCCATTAAATTGATTAAACTGTGATCGATAAAAAACCTTTCGACCTATGAAAAAAATAAATTGTGACCTAAAAGGT